>JAVXUL010002983.1:0-12816 GCA_035590515.1 Trichilia minutiflora | reverse complement strand
AGTGGGTCAGCTACATTGTCCGCTGAAGCAGTCTTCTGTATCAATATCTCTCCAGCTCCAACGAACTCTCTCAAAATATGATATTTATGTTGAATATATTTGAACTTCTGGTGTGCCCTCAGTTCCTTAGCTTGTGCAATAGCCCCCATATTATCACAAAATAAAGTTATCGGATAACTTATATTAGGAATGACACCAAGTTCAGATATGAACTTTCACATCCAATTAGCCTCTTTTGCTGCTTCTGAAGTAGCAATATATTCAGCTTCAGTAGTGGAATCTGCTATCGTAGTCTGTTTTGAACTTTTACAACTAACAGCAGCTCTATTACATACAAAAATAAAACTGGATATAGACTTTCTATCATCCAAGTCTGACTGGAAATCAGAGTCTAAGTATCCATGTATACTTAATTCCTGAGATCCATAAGTCCGAACTGAATCCTTAGTTCTTCGTAAGTACTTAAGGATTGTCTTAATGGCTGATCAATGTTTCTCACCAGGATTGGCCTGATATCTGCTCGTAACAGTTATAGTATACTATATCAGGTCGTGTATATAGCATCGTGTACATCAAACTACCTATATAGCCGAAGTATAAGGTATACTACACATCTACTGGGCCTCTTTATCGGTCTTTGGACCCCATATCTTTTGAAAGATTAAGACCGTGATTGAAGGGCAGGAGACCTTTCTTAAAGTTCTTCATACTGAACTTCTTCAGTATTTTATCTATGTACATCCTTTGGGATAATTCTATTATCTTCTGCGCTCAATCTCTATAGATGCGAATTCCCAAAACATAGGTCACTTCTCCAAGATCCTTCATCAAGAAGGTTCTGGATAACCAGACCTTGGCCTTAGCCATCATACCTATATCACCATCAATTAATAATATATCATCCATATATAATATGAGGAACATTATGGCATTATCCTTAACCCATTTATAAACACAGTGTTCATCTAGGTTTTGTTCAAATTCATACGATTTGATCAAATTATCAAATCATTTATTCCAACTTCGAGAAGCTTGCTTTAATCCATAAATGGATCGATGCAACTTACATACCTTATTTCTATTTGCAGTGGATATAAAACCAACAGGCTGCTGTCTATAGATAGTTTCCTCAAGATACCCATTAAGGAATGCAATCTTTACATTTATCTGCCAGATCTCAAAATCATGGTATACAACTATGGTTAGCATGATACGGATGGATTTAATCATAGCCATGGGCAAAAAGGTCTCCTCATAATCTAACCCTTGTTTCTAAGTGTACCCCTTCACAACTAGCCGTGCCTTATGTTAGTGTATGCCTTAGAAATCATTGATTTCTAGGACTATCATTTTAGTAATAATAATAATAAAATAGTTCTTATTCACACATGTAGGTTGCTTTTTTTATTAAATCATGCTAGATAATAAAGTACGTGTATGAATAGTCTAGATAATTGTTAATTGTTAACTAGATTATTAAACTCGTTTGCTATATAAGTGATTTTGACTGGACATCAATATCACATAGTAGGCATACTGAATGCTGCCTAAAGATATCATGGGCTGATATACGTAGGCTGACAATATGAGTATTGTCATAAGGGCATTAGTATGGATTTATAGTTTGTGAACTATTTATCGAACGTGGCCAATCAACAATAAATCACATGGTATGCATGTAGTCAATGATTTATCGTTAGATTGTACTAGTGTGCGATGTAGTCCTTTGACCTGAGATGTCTAGAATCAAACTTTGTATAGATTAGTATAGTTTATATGGTGTATAAGTACAGGGCTAATCACGCCTTGTATAAGAAACAGTTAGGGTATACTTTATTTATATAGGTGTTCGGTTGACAATCAAGATGGGATCTATTAGCTTGTACAATAGGATTATGAGTACTCGCTGACTCTATCCTAGTTCGAGTTCCTAAACGAATATCGATAAATGTCTGAAACAAAGTCTCTAGACAAAGCTAAATTATAGTAACATGAAGGAGTCATGTTGGCGTGTTTAAGACATATTGAGCGATAATTCGTAAAAGATCAAATTTAGGGTATTGACATACCGTAAACCTTAATTTGATTTAGATATGACAATAGAGGGATGTTACCCACATGTTACGTACAATTATAGCAAGGTTTGATGAAGAACTATTTCATTGTGAATTAAGGACTATGACGTATTGTTAGATGTCAAGCATAGTCGTTGAATTTCGAAATATTTGAAAATCACTCACAGCTAATTCACTGTGAACCTTCATGGTCACACCAATATCCTTATGCATTTGGAAGCTGTTCTCGAAAGAGAAATTATTCAGAGCGAAGGCTAGCTTTCCGGAATAATAAAGGGGCTGAATAATATATATAAGATATACATTTATAATTCCTTAATTAGTTAAAGAATAAATCACAATATAAGTATATGTGTAACTTATGGTAAGTTAATATACTTGGTTGTCATGTTAATAATTATCTTATGGGCTATATGGTAATTGTTATCATTGATTTATGAAATCAACAAATCAAATTAATTAATTATTTATTTTCTTAATGGTTGAAGGGAATAAATAATTTATCAATGGCAATTTGATAATTTATCATAAAGGATAGAAAAGTCAAATTCATTAATGCTTGATGATAATTTCAACTTTTTCATTTATTTTTTAAATGATAATTAACCCACATTTGGATCAATTTGATTGGCCAAGAGAAGATAATTATGAAGGATAATAAATGAAGAGAGAAGAGGATTTTTTCTTCTTCTTCCTTCGGGTGAAAAAGAGAGAGAATTTTTTTTCTCTTCTGGTTTTTCTTCCTCCTCTGTGATAGAGGTTCGGCCACTATGAAAATAAAAAAAAAATTGTTTTCTTTAATTTTCAAGAAGAAAAATTGTTTTCTTCATGCTTCCTATATGCTAGGATGATGTAGATTGAAGAGGTTGCATATATTTGCAGCTTGCTTCATCAGATTCAAGCCTGAAGATGGCCATATCTTCTAGAGAGAGAAGAGAATTTGATGCTCAAGATGATAGCTTAGGGTGTAGAAAAGCATGGAGGCAACAAAAGACGGCACGACTTTTCAAAAAGCAAGGGAGGAGGTATGATGATACTCTTCAATTTACATATATATATGTATCTATTTTAATTTGTTAAAAATTTTAAAGTTTTCATAGAATTAGCAACGGTCCTTCGGTGGTTGTTTTACACTTTCATATGATGGTTGTAACCCCAGACTTGGAGGAGAAAGCGGTTTCACCTCCACCTCAACACCTTATAGGTCTTTACCTCACCATCCTTACCAAGCTTTCTCTTGAAGATCCACTTACAGTCAATAGGAATAATTCCTTCTATTGGATCAACAAGTGTTCAGACTTGATTGGCATACATGGATTGCATCTCAGAATCCATTGCCTCTAGCCATCTACCTAAATCCTTATCTAGGATAACTTCTTCATAACTTTTAGGATTATCATGGTGATCAACCTCTTCTACCAGGCAAGAGTCATACTATTGCTAATGAAGAAGGCTATATCATTTTAGAGGTTATGATACTCTAAAAAGATTTTTGACCTAGAATTGAAATTGAAGTTTGCTGACTGAATGGTCCAGCATTATAATCATTGGCTTGAGTTTCTAAAAACCCTTCTTTAAGCTCAATTTTTTTTCGTACTACTTTCTTCTAAGAAGTATGCGTTTCTACTTATCAAAACTCTTTGATCAGAGAGAAAAGATAAATAATATCTTAAATAATCTTTAGAATATCCAATTAATCAACATATTTCTAATTTTACATTTATCTTATCAATGTTAACTAGCTTAAAATAAGCTAAACTACTCTAGATTCTTATGGAATTGAGACTGTATTTCTTTCTACTCTATATCTCATACAGAGTCTTTTTGACTGCTTTTGATGAGATTTTATTAAAATATATACAACGGTAAGTAAAGCATATCCCCACAATGAGGCTAGCCAGTCTGTGAAACTTACTATATATCACACTTTATCTAATAGGATACGATTTCTCTTTTTTGCTATAGTATTCAACTGTGGTGAATAAGGAGTTAGCTGAGAAATTATATTGCTCTCTTTTAAGAATTCTTGAAACTCTATATTTAAGTATTCTCATCTGTGATCTAATCGTAAAGTTTTAATACTCTTTTCAGTTTATTTCTGAACTTCATTCTTGAATTTCTTGAATTTTTCAAAGGATTCAAACTTATATTTTACTAAATATATATACTCATACTATGACATATCATCGATAAAGGTAATGAAGTATTTAAATTCTTCTTTAGTTTTGGTGCTAAATGGTCTACATACATCTAGATGTTCTAATAATTCCTTAGCCCTCTTACCTTTACTTTTAAGGGAAGACTTGATCATATTTCCTCAAATACATGATTCACAAGTTATGTAGGATTTTGAATCTAGTGAACTTAAAACTTCACTTTTTTTTAGCTGAATCAATCACTTTGATGGTTCTATGACCTAAATAATGCTTAAAATATAAGTTTTTGAGTAAAAAAACCTAGGCTACATATGTGAAAAAAATGGATAAGTCAAGTAATTACCTTAGGGTTTTTGTTACTCTTGTTGCAAGGATGCTAAGTTGATGAAGATGAGGATCAACACCATGAGTCCCTCTTCATTTGACACCCATCCCTTTCACTTCCTCTATGGCCGAACCAAAGAGAAGAGAGATAGCTTAAATTTGTCAATTTTTTGCTTAATTAAAATGAAAATACAAAATATCATTTTATATTTTTATTTATTTTAATCAATATTTATATAATAAATATATTAAACAAATGGAACTAATGTGATACTTACACCGTCATGTTAGATGTGTGCAACCATATAAAATGGACCAATTAAAATTAAACACATAGTTAACCAATAATAAATTAACAAGTGTTTACATGTAGGCCATTAATATAAAACAATTTTATATTATTATTTAACACTTAAATGTTGGTTTCTAATGGCCTAAAGCATGTATAAAATCATGGTACATTTACCATTAAAGAATTTGATAATTAGACATATTAATATATATTTAAAATTTTTATAAATCCAAAATTATGGTACATTTATCATAACGTCCTTGATCAATACTATACATAAGGATAAAATGATAATTTTCTTTTAAATTAAACACTTTAATTTAAAATTTATCATTTTCTATTAAAATCATATTTTAATATATTTGATAATTACAATTACTAAATTTAAATATGTAATTTACAAGAAATTACACATTTGTATCATATAGGGGCAAAATGGTTATTTTGCACTAAATTAAACAATTTAATCTAGTTTTTACCATTTCACCTTAGAATTATATTCTAGCATGTTTGATAATCAATATTATCATTTTGGATCTTGTAATTTACATTAAATTATTATATGATATCAATATATCAATATTTTAACACTTTAAAGAACAATAAATATATATAATAATTATACATATTTATTTGGACATTTCAAGTTATCATGAGGTCATTAGCCCTCTCTTGATAATATTTTATCTTTTTACCCTTTACGAGAATACTCGAGAAATTAGGTAGACTGTGAAGGTTTACCGTGACTCAGCCGTGAGCTAATATCGAACACTTCGACTCCGAATAGTTTGGTCTCGAATATTTCAATACCCATCGACTATGGTTAGTGTCTAACTACGCTCTATAGTTCCTAAGTCACAATAAAGAAGTGTCTTCATCAAACCTTCAATGATTGCACGTAATGTGTGGGTAATATCCCTCCGTTGTCATATCCTGATCGAGTAAAGGTGTATGGAATGTCAAAACTCTAATTTTGATGTCTATGTAAATCGTCGATCATATATCATGATTACTCTAGCCAGAAACTTAAAATCCAGACATCATATCGATATTCGTTTAGTATCGAGTCAACGGATCCCACATTAACTGTCAATCGAACACCTATATAAATAAAGCATACCCAAATCGCCTTTTTATACAAGGCATGATTAGCCCTGCACGTATACACCATATGAAATATACCTATCCATACAAAGTCCAATTCTAAATGTCTCAAGTCAAAGGATTACATCGCACACTATTGCAATATATTGATAAATCATTAATTATATGCATATCATATAATTTGTCAATATATAGTCCAGTTCGATAAATAGTTTATAAACTATAAATCCATACTAATGCTCTTATGACAATACCCATATTTTTAACCTATATATATCATTATATGGTATCATTAGATGGCAACTAGTATGCTTACTATATGATATAGTTGCCCAATCTATATCACGTATGTTAGGAATAATTTGATAATCTCATTTAACAATTAAATAAAAATATCTTGACAATTCATATACATTCTTTATATATGAACATGCCAATATAAAGAAAATAGCTAATATATGTGAATAAAGAACAATTCTTTCATTACTTATCAAAAGTTTATATAAGATCACTAGCCCTGAAACCGACAACATGAATGGTTTCTAGAGCATACACTAACAATCTCCCACTTGCACTAAAGTCATTCACTGTGGTATCGTATATCCATCTTTCCAAGATGCAGGTCTAACTATTTCAGTGTCATCACTTTAATCAGCGGGGCAGTAAAAAATAACTGATAATGTTTTCTGTATCAAGATCTCTTCAGCTCTAACGAACTCTCTAAAATGTGATACTTACGCTAAATATACTTAGACTTTTGGTGTGCTTTGGGTTCTTTATCCTGTGTAATAACTCTAGTATTATCACAAAATATGGTTATCAGATAACTCATATTAGGAATGATACCAAGTTCAAACACGAACTTTTGTATCCAAACAGCCTCTTTTATTGCTTTAAAAGCAGTAATAAATTCAGCTTCTGTAATGGAGTCTGCGGTGATAGTTTGTTTAGAACTTTTTCAGCTCACAGTGCTTTCATTACATGCAAAAACAAAATTGATGTAGACGTTTTATCATCCAAGTCAGACTGAAAATCAAAGTCTAACTATCCATGTATACTCAATTCCTAAGATCCAAAAGATAAAATCATATTCTTAGTTCTTCGTAAGTACTTAAGGATTGTTTTGACAGCTAACCAATGTTTTTCACCAGGGATAGCCTGATATCTACTTGTAACATTTATAGCATACACAATATCAAGTTGTGTACATAGCATAGCGTACATCAGGCTACCAGTAGTCGATGCATAAGGCACATTATGCATCCGTTATGCCTCTTTATCAGTCTTTGGGCTCATATCTTTAGAAAGATTAAGATCATGATGTAAAAGCAAGAGACCTCTTTAGAGTTCTCCATATTGAACTTCTTCAGTATATTTTCTATGTACATCTTCTAGGATAATCATATTACCCTCTTAGCTCTATCTCTATAGATGCAAATCCCTAAAACATAGGTCACTTCTCCAAGAACTTTCATTTCAAAGGTTCTGGATAACCAGATCTTAACCTCAATCATCACGCCAATATCATTGCCCATGAGCAATATGTCATCTACATATAATATGAGGAATATAATGGCATGATCCTTAACCCATTTATAGACACAAGGTTCATCTGGATTTTGCTCAAATCCATACGATTTGATTACATCATCAAATCGTTTATTCCAAGTACGGGAAGCTTGCTGCAATCCATAAATGAATCGATTCAACTTGCATACCTTATTTTTATCTGCAGTAGATACAAAACCAACAGATTACGGCATATAAATATTTTTCTCAAGATACTCATTGAGGAATGTAGTTTTCACATTCATCTATCAGATCTCTAAATCATAGTATGCAACTATAGCTAGCATGATACAAATGAATTTAATTATAGTCATAGATGAGAAGGTATCCTCATAATCCAACCCTTATTTCTGAGTGTATCTCTTTGTAACCAGCAGTGCTTTATAGGTCTCAACCTCACCATCCTAACCTATCTTTCTCTTGTAGATCTACTTATAACCAATAAAAACAATTCCTTTTGATGGATCAACAAGTGTCTAGACTTTATTGGCGTATATAGATTAATTCTCAGAATCTATAGCCTCTAGCTATCTACCAAAATCTCTATCCAGGATAGCTTCCTCATAGTATCTTAGGATCATCAAGATATCTGCCTCTCTCACTAAGTAAGAGTCAAACTTTTACTTATGGAGGAGATCATATCGCTCCTGAGGATACGTTATCCTAGAAGATTAACATATTAGAATTTAAACCAAAAGTGAGGTCTATTGACTAGACGATCCAACCACAATATCATTAGACTGAGTTTCTGAGAACCTTTCTTAAGCTCAATAAGTTTACCTACACTATCTTCTTGTAAGAACTCTTCTTCTAAGAAGTGTACATTTCTACTGACAATGATATACTAATCAGTATGAAAGTAAAAATAATATCACAAACTATCTTTAGAATATCCGATGAACCTTTCCTTCTCTGATTTTACATCCAACTTATCAGAGTTAACTAACTTAACATAAGCTAGACATCCCTAGATTCTCATTTAACTGAGACTGGATTTCTTTCTACTTTATATCTCATACAGAGTCTTCTACACTGACTTTGATAGGACTTTATTTAGGATATGTACAGCAGTAAGCAAAGTATACCCTCACAAATAAATGGCAAGTCTATAAAACTAACTATAGATCACACCATATCTAATGAGGTTCGATTCCTCCTTTTCACCACACCATGCAACTGTAGTGTATAACGGAAAGTAAGTTGGGAAACTATTCCATTATCTTTCAAGAATTCTTAAAACTCTGTACTCTAGTATTCACCCCCACGATCCGATCGTAAAGCTTTAATACTCTTTCCAGTCTATTTCTCTACTTCATTCTTAAATTTCTTGAATATTTCTAAGGATTATGATTTGTATTTCATTAAATACACATACCCATATCGTGACATATCATCAATAAAGGTACTGAAGTAGTCAAATCCACCTTTGGCATTTGAAACTAATTGGACCACATATATCTGTATGTATGGGTTCTAATAGCTCCTTAGATCTCTCTCTTTTACTTTTAAAGGGAGATTTAGTCATCTTTCATTGGAGACATGATTCACAAGTTGGTAAGGGTTCCGAACCCAGTGAACTCAGAAGTCTACTTGTACCAAGTTGAATCAGTCTTCTGTCTCCTATATGACCTAATCTATAGTGCCATAAGATTTTAAGATTTGATTTATCCCGAATTTTTTATTAGTAATGGATTTTATTGAATAACTATTACTTAATTCTAGAACATATAATCCATTTGTATTTATTATTTTGCCTATTAATACATTTCAAAAATGTATTAAACATTCATTTTCTTTAAACTGTACACTGTAACCATCCTTACATAGTATAGAAATAGAAACGATATTTCCAATGGCATTAGCAAAATACAACACTGAGTTTAATCTCATAATGTGTCTAGTAGACAATCTAAGCTCGCAAGATCCTTTAACTTCAGCAGTAACAGTTATCCCATTAGCCATTCTTAAAGTGATCTCACCTCTCGATAATACTGAATCTGTAGAGAGACATAAATATGGAAAGTAGTTGCAGAATCTAGTATTCATGAATGATGATCTGAAATAACACTTAATTTATAATCCATTATTATGTAGCTATTAGTATCTTTATCTGACTTCATAAGTCTATCAAGGTAATGAGGACAACTCCTTTGTATATATTCTATTTTTCTAGAAAGAAAATAATTTTTCTTTATTAGTATGTAAAATTAGTCCCTATCAAACTTTAAAAAGTCCAAAAATTTTATATATCTATTGAAGAACACCATTCAATATATAGTCTGTATTGTATCAATTAGTATCACTATCAGCTTGAGAAATTAAAGAGATACAGAAACGAATTATTAGCGATCTTATATTGTATTAATTAACAATTTGATTTATACAAAATTCAAATAAGTTTAAATAATAACAATTAAATAATTTAAAAGTTATTAATATGTGCTAATCATATTAGCTCCCACTATTTAATTTGAATCCTACACTTTTTAGATAGGACTCAAAAGTTTTGTTGGAATTTTATTATTATTAGTATTGGGGAATCAATATCTTATCAGAATTAACCAATCTCACATAATAAAAATCTTGATCAATTAACCCCAATAAATAGGAAACCCATTTTCTTTTACATTTTCATGTAAAATTTGATTCTTTGTTTAGCCCTAACTTCAGATACCTCACATAATAGAAATATTGACACCCTAGGCCAGTTAAACCCAAACCATTGTGCCTTCTCAAGATATTATTTTCACTTCACTCTCACATAATAGAAATCTTGATCAAGGTGAAAATACGCACTCCAAGAACCAGATAACGGATTTCTATAAACTAAACCAATACCCCTCATATAATAGCAATCTTAGGATACTAATTTATATTAAAGACCTCAACATCATCCCACAATAAGAAGCTAGAATTTAATAATTATATAGGGAGTTATTATGTATATCATTCAAAACTTATGTCATACATATGTTCAATAATACACATAATTTTAACATTTATGATTTCACAAAATCATAAATATATTTAGTAAACAATTTACCACATAAATATGAAAAATTCAAATTTATAAAATGTGTTAAATCTTAAATAATATTTATTCATCATATGAATAAATATTATTTTAAAACCAATTTTCAAACATCTCTTTTAAAACTATTTTAAAACAATTTTAAAATATTATTAAAACAATTTTACAATTCTTCATTGAACGCATAGTTATCAATATTCCTTCATCCTATAAACCAATATTGATTAGCAACGTATATACATATATATATCAAATATACATATGCATATCTTTTACTTATTATGCATGTTTGATTAACAATTCCTTAATTATTAATATACATGTAACAATTACATGTTTATGCTTAGAAATCAAATTTCTAACTTGAAAAACTCATTTTTCATATGTTTACTTATATTTAAACTCTTGTCATACAAGTTTTGTGTGTCATTTGTGTATCGAGGTTGTAGTTTTAGGAATATTGATTCTTGTCATACAAGACTTACATTTTGTGTATTTTTCAAAGGTTACTAATCAAACTAGATACCTTATATAGCTTAATCGAAAATTTGATTGGGTAAATAACATCAACTGGTCAAACAAAGCATTGATCACTAACCTGATTAACTTGTTGACATGATTAACGAGTCACACCAATATTATTAGCAACTTATTACTAATTATGTTTATAACTAAACAAATTCGATTTGTCTAGTTATGCTATTATAATATTTTATTTGTATCTAAATATATTTTCATACATTTCAATACACATCAATAGACATTACCATATATACAATACATATATCAAAAATATGTATATAGTGTATATACATATAACTTGCACATATGCACACTTAATGAAATATAAAAAGATTAACATATATATATATATATATATACATTTAATCATTATTAAATACTTAATAAAATATGATAGCATAGTATTTAAACACATATTATATTTTCATACAATCCTCATTGTATTATTAAGCTAAATAAATATGTTTATCATATAAACATTTTAATGTTTATTTACTATAAACACAATTTATCTATCAAATAAATAAATTGACATTTATTTTATTTATTCAACAATTGAACAACTAAATAAATATTTTATATTTAACAATTGAATATCTATTGATTTTAAATTAATAAGAAAATTACAAAAAATATCATTTAATTAATTATAAAATAATTAATATTTAAATAATTTCAAATTTATCCCCGGGAAAGGTTGATTTATCGTTTTCATTAAAATGCGATAATAAGTGATAAGGTCAATTTATCGTTTTTATTAAAATGCGATAATAAGTGATCAATATCACTCAAAACGTAAGTTGGGATATGTCTGAAGTTCGATTACACAACATTTGTGAAAAACAAATTTTTTTGACAAAACTTGGCAATGGGGCACGCAGTGTGACGTAGGTGTCATACACGCGCCTGCATCAGCCACGGTCACGCGCCCATCCGCTAGCAGGTGGATGGGTGCTTGGCTTACTGGCGCCTGCTGTAAAAAAATCAGGGGCTTTGTTCCCCTGCACCTGAAACTTTGCCAATTTTTTTCTTTAAATCCAAATGTTTTCAACCCAAAACCAAGATTTAAAATACTTTATAACACATCTAAATACTTGTCAAAAATGTCCAAACACATTAACATGCCCATTTGATACACAAAAACACTTGACAAACTCAATGGTGAAACATTGTACCAAAATGGCACCTAGTTGAGTTCAAAACTCAATTTTTTCACTTTGCCAACTATCACAATCATTACTAAGCTTCAATTATCATATAATATATCATAGAAATACAATGAAAGTGATGAAAACAATTCCCCATCAAGAAACACAAGTTGACACCAAGTTCTCCCAAATGACATTCATTTAGGGTTTCACCATAACAACAAGCAAACAAACAATCATGCCATTAACCAAACATGCTCTGATACCATTTGAAAGTTTCTAATGGCCTAAAACATGCATAAAGATAAGTTTTTTTCCTAAGAAATAAACCTTCAAAATATGTATTCAAATAAGAAAATAAGGTGGCAAAATGAGAGGGCAATATGCTTACCTTGCAAGGTTAAATTTGTGATGAAGATCAAGCTCACAATTATGAGCTCTCTATACTTGAAACCCTCTCCAAATCACCTCTCATGGCTGCCAATGTGAAGGAGAAGAAGAGAGACCCAAAATTGGATTTTTTAATTCTTTTTCCACCATTTAATAAATTCAATATTTATCCTTATAAATATATTAAATAATGGTGAAGTTATGT
>JAVXUL010002972.1:0-12818 GCA_035590515.1 Trichilia minutiflora | reverse complement strand
AATTATAAAATAAAAATAAATTCATAAATTTTTATGTATATTTTAAATATAATTTTTAAATATTAATTTACAAATTTTTTAATAAAAAATATTATAAAATAAAATATTAAAATTATAAATTAAATTTAAAATATTTTTTAAATTAAATATTTTAATTTAAAATTTTATACGGTAAAAATTAAAATTTTATATAATAAAAATTAAGAATTTATTTTTAATAAAAAATATTTATTATTTTAAAAAATATATATATATTTAAAATTTACTGACAAAAGGATAAATAACTTTTCAGATAATCATGGTGGCGAAACGTCATTCCCCCTAACCAGAGTACTTGTTATAGAAGGGTCGAGCTCCCATTTCTGGGAGCTAGTTTCTCCCCGAGGACAGCAAATTAATTACACCTCGTGGAATGGAATGATGTCTCACTCTTAGAATTCTTAAACTATGTAACTTATAATGTGGGCACCGGACAGAATTAGTGACTAGGACTATGCACCCTTGTTTCTCGAATGAAGCCTACTTAACTTAGTTATAGATATTCTCTTTCTTTCACTCGCTTGGGGTCAGCTTTTAACCTTTTCTTCTTGTTTAGTTGGTTATATTCCCCACTATGCACCCACGCATCTCGCCTTCCTTCATAAGTTAGTTTTTACTTTTACTTTTAATGGTTAAATTGGAAGCCTCAATAGATAAAATATGTATCACAATTTTATGCCAAATTTTTTATAAATTAATTTCATGTATTAATTCAATCTTTAAGCTTCAAAATTAAAAAAAAAAAGATATTTTATATACCCTCAATTCATCTACTCTCTACTGTAGATTGAATGAAATTAATAATTAAATTTTATATCATTATTTTAAATCAAACAATCTATACTCACATATACAAATCAAGAAAACTACTTTATGGCTCAGTAAAATATTTTGGTAAGTTAAATAATATTTTAATATGATATAATATAATATAGTACACATTATATCAATTCAAGATTATATTAAATCCAAAATATGTGATAATCACTCAGGCATTTGAATGATTAATTAGTGTCAAATTAGTGGAATGGATGCATGTAAATTCCTCCCTTTGCTAATAATTTTATTTACACGTATATAGAATGCAGTTTTTTAACATAAATTTTTTAAATTTAAAATGAGACACAAATTTTTAATTATTAATTTTATAAAGTTTGAATATTAAAATCTTAAATTAAAAAGTGACATGCCGATCGATGTCTCAATTATAATTTTTATCGTTAGATTTTATAGATCATACGCGAATATTGTGTATGAATTTAGTGCAAATTTTTCTTTTAGTGCAATTTTTTTAGCTATACATACGCAAAGTTGTTTTGCACCAAATCCAAGCTTCGTCAATTTATTACCATGTTTACTTTTTGACCTTTTTATCATTATAATCTATCCAAGGTCAAACCTCCTAATGAATGTGCAAAGAAAAAAAAAAGCTGTTAGTATTTGAGATTCAATAACAATATATATATATATATCAACTAAAATTCTTCGTTAATTAAATAGAGTACACATGATGAGAACCCAAGTTTACCAAGAGCAAATTAAGAGCACGTAACATGGACAAACATATATCACCGTCAGTTTATTTCCTTGGTAGACATTTTCTGCACTACATGATTTCAAGATTTGGAAGCTGCTGCTTGACCACTTGATTCACCACTGGTATTCTCGGGTTTATCATTTAACTTTCCTTTCAAGTGACAGAGAACAAACGGATTCTACACAAGGAAAATTTAAAAAATAAAAGAATTGAGTTTGTCTTCAAATATCACACTGCAGCCAACTTATGAGAGTAAATAAAATGGACAGGTTAGACAAGAAAATAAGCAAGTGCATGCCTGATAAGCCGAAGCATTATTGGAATGATATTCATGTATAACCCAGCTAGTCTTCGCCCCAGTCGAAACCCGTCCTACGTAGAAAACCAAATTCTTTTTTGTCCCAATCACCTCTTTCCCGCAGTTGTCCAAAACGGGATGATCTTTACCAGTTACTTTCCAGAACCCAGCGTTGGTTGTTCTGTCTGTTCGTCCACTGTTAGCATACTTAGGAGTTGGCCTGTTGAAAAAATACCACTCTTCTTCATCTGGGAGTACCGATTGAGCTACATGCATACATAAAGATGAGTTAATATTCGTTCATTTCAAAATCACATTTCCAAGACAAACATATCATCAACTGGTTGATCAGATTTGTGTGCGTGTGACTGATGATACATACCTGGCAATTCCCAAGGTTCGAAGTTGCATATATCAACTTCGTTAATAGCATGAACGGGGAAATCAAGACCACGCATCTTTCTTTCAAGAAAATACGTGATAATTTCATCTTCGGTTGGACGGAATCTGTAACCTAGATAATTAATATCGTCCATTTTTCGACCGAAATAATTTGTGTGGAAAGCAATAAAACAGAAGAGAGAGTAATAGCTATATATCCTTTCGAATTAAGTTTTTGAAGAAAATATATGCTATACAAGAAGCCAATGCAAGTGGGAATGAGCTATATATAAAGATATAAAAGTTAGAACACTGACTTGAAGTTCTCTCTCATTAGCTAGCTGTCTATGTCTAGCTTGGACTTGTCAAAGAAGTTGTGGGAGATGATTCGGTTGCAAGAATAAAACATAGTGTAATTCCACGTTTGTACGTTATAACACCCAAAGTGTATAATATTTTATACCGTCACTACTTACATTTATGAAATTGGAATAATTTGTGCAAACATTCATAGTTTTTAAAATACCAACTATTGCAAATCAATTGTAATCCAATGTAAAAGCATGTTGAGTTTAAACAAAATATACCAAATTTATTGATTTGGTATATATTGTTGATCACTCAAAACAATATTGATTTACACCAAATTTATATTTTAAAAAATGCAAATGCGCGCTCACACTGCCAATACCTGAAAACTACAAATCTTTCAATTGATTGTGTTCGATCAAGCAATTTATTTTATGTATATGACAATCGTATTGCACCTAATATAAATATTAGCGTTATTATAGCATCATTAACATGCTAATTGTATACTATTGTGCCTATGTAAGAAAAAATATCACAATCCTACTAAACTTGCTATATTAGAATATTTGTACAAATATTCTTTAACTTCCAGCGTGGAACATTGACTTCATTCTGCTTCAGAGCCTACAGTCACTTACGTATCTGGAATGATCTCAGAGTTTTTAATGCACATAAGTAATTAAAAATTAATTGAGAATATATATAAACTTGCTTCTCAAGTTGTCCAAATATATATATTCGTTTATTAAACTTTTCTTCTTGGTTAGTTCGTCATGTTCCCCACTCGCATCTGCACTTTTCAAACTCTCCTTACTCATTCCTTCTTTCACAAGTTAATTATTAAATTTCCAAGTATTTAAGTTTAAATATATATAATTAAACTTAAATACTTGAAAATTTAATTTTTGAACATTATGTGTAATATATAGCTAGATAGCTTAATCTCGATTTTCATATACCTAAAAAACCGTTAATAAATTATAGTAGCTAATTAATTTCAGCTTATTGATCAAATCAAGAAAATTAATTCTGGAAAGACCCCATACTATAACTTCCAAAGTAATTTGTATATTTTTTTTTATTAAAAATCGGTGGCAAAATATTAGTTTACAATTGCTTTATTTTGTCAAACTTGTAAAATATAAATAATTAAATTCTTTTTTCTGTAGAATATGTATATGCTAGGTAGAAATAATAATGTTTGAAAATGAATTTTTTATATAAATTTTTAAATACGAACTGATATAATATAATAATACTAATTACTTGTTGATCCATATTCTTGATAATTGCTTTAGTTTAGATAAAACCCCACCATTTGTTTGAGTCAGAGCGTACTGAATGACAAGGGACGAAAGAATCTCAATCCGGACAAAATTTCTCCCTTCTATGTTTGACAATACTAGCAGACCTAATTCTTTTCCCATTCCCATTCTATTACAGTATTACTGAATACAATTTTCTCGACACTTTATTTGGGTTCAGATCATACCATGAATCCATAGGCGACTTTCTCCTGAAAGTCCATTGGTTCTTAACTTTGGGCCACAAAAATTTCCTTCACGGGAATAAGGTGGGGAGCGTTTATTTATTGTAATCACAATTTTATACTGCACTCCATTTGTTTTATTTTATGATATTACAATTTTTTTTCCTACTTCAACCGTCAAAAGAAGTAGATAATATTTCTCGTGGGAAAAAAATTGTAATTACAAATTCTTATATTATACCCAAAAAAAAAATTTACCAGTTAAATCAATAAATACCCAGTATAATAATTATTTCGTATTCAATATATAAATACTTGCAGGCTGCCAAAAATTATACAAGAACTAATAAATGTAATGCAGTAGGAATATAAAATGTAAACGCATTTTAACAAGACATACAGAATTCCCCAGTACTCGAATGAACTCTTGTTTCTCATTTGTCATTTCCATTCCATCTATAATATTTATTGTGTCTGATTCTTGAGTACATATTTATACATTTGCCTGAAAAAATTGGCCGATGGTAACTGTAATTACACCACTCATACCCAATCAATCAAGGGGATTGGGCTATCCATTATGATTTTCAACGCTTTACAAAATTCTTGTTCTGATCTCATTTCGTTTTACCTACAAATGCCTTGACTAAAGACGTATTTAAGAACCTGGCAACCTTACGGGTGAAAACATAATACTTAGTCGGGCATGGTAGAACAGAGAATAGTTCTCAGGCCCCGCTCCTATCTCCACTTAACAGGGAAAGAGAAATGCATTCTTGATTGTGAACCCGAGGAATTCTTTTTTCTGTGTCCTCTTGGGAATCCTTTGTACTATCATCACAATTATTCTCTGTTTGCTACAAGTAAGTTGAATTCCACGTACTCCGCTGTGACACCCAAAAGTTAAGTAATAAATCCCAACACCATTCAACAAAAAAGGACATCAATACAAGCAAAGAACTAATAACTTGCAAATACCTTAAATTCTTCGTAATTAACAACACTATTTTCATCAACATCTGCTCGAGCCCAGAGATCATTAATTTCGGAGAAACTCAGTTTAGAAGGTAGGCTAGCTAATTTTACCTTTACAGGGTCTGGATACAGTCATTCTATCTGTTGACTGGAACTCATATGCCATTTAATAAAGCAGCTAATAAAGTACCTGGCGGAGTGCTTCAGAGAAAGCTCAATAGGTCATAACACACCATTGTTTTCAGCCTTGAAGAAGTCAAATGCATGCTTTTCAGCCAAGGAAATTTTTAGAAGCTGACACTGAATACAAGAAATTTACTGCATTAGATATGGAAAGCTAACCATGGTTTATATACACTTTTCAAAGCAAAGACGTTCATGCATATGATACATTCCATAGAAGTGGAAAGAGGTGGCTTATAATTTCAAGCTTCCAAGTATTAGATGAATCTAACTGACAACGAAAGGCGTCCCCATCTTACAACCTGGTAAGATTTCTCTACTGTGAATTGTATGTTAACATACTCCTTTGTGAGACTGCAGTAATCTACATATTGCACGTGTAACAGCTGACAACACGATCTTCAAAGTCATTGAAAAGCAACTCTCGATAATTTAGAATCTTAAAGTAGTACTCATAGAAAGCAGTTAGAAATACTTGAATGATTGAAATTTAAAATTGAAAAAGGGTATTTAATATTAATAATTTAATAATTATATTTATTATTAAATTTTATAAATCTATAATAAAAATTCATAATCAAAATTGAGTTAAAAACTTAATGAAATAACTCTATTTTTTGTTAATATAATTTTTAAAATGAATAAAAATGTATTTTTAGTAGATTGAATCATGTCCGACATCAAAGATTAAGTCCATCTCATGCTTGGAATTGAATTCGTAAATAGGTTTATTATATAGTTAGTGAACCCTATGAAATCGATTACGTAGGATCATCTTTTATGAACACTTTATGAGTGATCTGATGATAAAAAATTTGATTTGGTAATTATTTAGTATCTGCCTCGAGTTCGACTCATCAAAGTTATCCTCGTTGAAACGTCTAGCAGATCAAACTGTAGATTTTACTTTAACTATCCCGTCAAATATAATGACTACTAAAAGCTTATCTCTAATTAGATAAATTAGAATTTCTCTCGTTTAAAGAAAAAAAAATCTTTTATAATCGGTGAAAGTATTTAAAATATGCTGGACTATCATGCAAGCACTCTACTATTTTTAAGTTTCTAACCTACAGCTCCAAGTATTATAACATTGCAACGAATGGGTAACCTACCAAGTATCAATTATTATGAAACCGGTAGCACATACCCAACATGGTTTCTTGACTATTAATTAAGTTGCATTTTCTTGCTGAATAGACTCGTTTACCTATTTGATGGATTCCCAACTCCAACTCTTAAAATATTTATACATCGAAAATAAAAGGTAAAATCATTCAACTAAAGCCATTTTATTTTTGAGGGAATACGTCGGATCAACTCCCAACCTAAAGTCTAATATCGTATACTCTTGGTTTCTCCTGGATTTTGTTAAAGTCATAATTATTTCAGTTTCATTCGAATATCATTTATCTCAGATTAACATTTTAGATCAAATAATCCCAACTCATACTACCGAAAAGTAAATTACAACAATAAGTAGCTTATTTATTGATCATCGAGAAGCGTAAACTCAAAATTTTGTTAGATTCCTGAGATTCAGGGCCTAAAAACACTCCCTATTGGATCTTCTGATGGATGAAAACAAGAGTGTATTGCAAGCTATACATTATTTCCCCTGGTTCACTCTCAAGTCTCAAGTAAGATATTAATTAACTACAAGTGAAGGCCATGCTTGAAGTAAAAAAAAGGATGAAGAAAGTAGATGACGTTTCGCTATCTGATCTATTTCACCAACTCCAGGGACATCCATCTCAACAACAGAAAACGGCATTTTCGTTTATAGGAGTAAAAACAAGGCATCGATTCTTCTTTTTTTGCATAGGTAATAATATGTATATATATAATTATTGAGATATTGTCTTTGCAAGAACAAATGAAAACATAAAAAACAGCATATATGGATATGCAACTCCTGCGTCCCAAAAATCCAGTATTCCTGCCAGAATGGGATCTACAAGATGTCCGCACCACATTCCTCAAATGTATTAGATGGCAGGTTGAAGAAACATTGGATCCAGTTAACTGCCCTTATCATTACTACTGCGACAGCAATTATCCTGGAAATTATCCACCTGCTGTAGATGTTTTGGTTCTCGTCTTTACAACAACTTCATACCTGGCAACACTTATACTCATGGTTGTAGATATATCAAAAAGAGGGAGAACTTCTCTCAATCAATCAAGAAGATACTTTTTACCATCGGGTCCAATTTCCCTACCTATAATCCTATTAATACTAGCCAAGGGATACAGGATCAACACTCTATTTCCTCTCTCGTGCATCGGTCCTGCCATACTTCAACTGGTTTACATTTCTGCTCTCACCTTCAACTATAATGCTGATGGAGACGTCAAGTATGCATTCTTTGAGGCATCAACCATTTCCGGTATATTACATGCAAGTCTATACTTGGATTCCGTTATTTTACCTTACTATACGGGTTTCGATGCCCTAGCGTTGTCAAACTTCTCCGGGGAGTGTGTTTCCTGTGTCTGCAGGAAAGAGGCTTTAGTGGTGGGAGGAAAGTTGGTCTCCTACAGGGGTTGGTCAATGACGACATTTCTGGTTGTGGGTGCACTGTGTATGAGAATTGCCCAGAGACTGTCCGAGGCAAACAAAGGGAAAATCTCAGCGTTCCTGTCGTTCTTAGAAAGCTTAGGTTTAATTGTGATAATGAAAGATTCCGTTTATCTAACTATGAACTCTCCTCCGGAACAATATTTATTGCGAGCTGCAGCATTTGGAAGTGTATTTGTCATGATATGTCTTCACCTACTCAGGAAAGCTTGTTATCAATTTATACAGTTGCATTCCATTCGTGAAAAATAACGATCTTATGGAGAAGAAAGTAGTACTCCTGCGTCCGAAAAGCCAGTGGTCTGATTAGTAGATTTCTTTTGGTCGCTGTTTCCACTTTTCATTTAAAGGATTATAATCACCACAGCAAATTTCTCTCTTTTTATGTACCAGTTTGTAACAGCACTAACCCATCGTTCCTTTTTAATGTGAGAACAAATCATGAAAGTAAGTGACGCAATATACTTTTATCTTTTAGATGACACTGCAGGATCAGTCCCTCGCCACCATTCCCAGTTTTCTCTCTTTCAATCTCTCTTATAATGCACTAAAATTTATCGTACAACATAAACGAAAATAATTGTTTCAAGAAATATGCCGGTATTGGGGAAATTAATGGGAACAAAATTATGGAATAATACTCTTCTCATGAGTGAACTACAATCAATTCTACCCATATCAGACACAATCAACCAAAAATGGTCATGGTTATTCTTCAAACCACACAATGTGATTCTTGGAGAGTAATCCAGCAAAGTGAAGCAACCAATTGGTTGAAATTTCAGCATCAGTTGTTGCAGGTAGGAACCCTCCACCAGAAAATGCTTCAGTCTAAAGACAGAGAAACTTGATAGCACCATCCAAAGAAGTCACAAGAAAAATCTTCTTCTGCTAGTATCCATTTCGGGCTGAAACATTGAAACAAAGGAATAATGAATGCAGTTACTAAGCTGTGAACCCACTACGATTAATGGGATTTCCATGATTCTGGAGAAAAAAAAGTCTAATATGCTAAACTAATTTGGTTGACCAGTAATTACCTTGTGAACCCACTCAAATTCTCCACCCTTGGTATCAAATGTTCCATGCTGCAGATTGATCAACTTCAGCGTGAATCGAGGACCACACTCCTGCATCCTCCAAGGTAATCAATATTGTTTAAAGACAATTATACAGAGCTTCCAATACGACAACATAAGCTTCTAAATTTTTTTTTAAAAAAAGACAGATAAAATGATAAAAACTTCTAGTAAGTAATAAGGACCAATAATTGATATTTGTAAGAAGCTCTTAGTCCCAAGGTCATCAATGGACCAACATAAGATAAAGCCATTAGTAAGAGTAAAGTGGAATTCGTGTCAAAAAGAAAAACCAAACATGTTTCATCAAGGACTATTGCTAATAAGTCGACAGATGTATCACAAGGAACACCAACCTGAAGGCGAGCAATTACTTTCTCCTGAGTAATCTTCTCACTCTTTGCATCTTTGGCTTTTTTACCTTTTGACTCACTTATTTTACTTTCTTTTGTTTCAAATATGTACCTGCATGTATTCATCAGGGAAACAGAAATTAAAATAGAATACCCAATTGTTTACATGAAACAGCTAATAAATTCCAAGGATACACACCGATGATGTCGGAAGAATATGAAATCTCGTTGATTGTGAAAGGTTACAACTCGCCGACCACGAAATTCTGGACTTTGAGGGAAAAGTGACTGTATCAATCTAGAGAAAAGGAACAAAAAAGGAAGTGTTAGGCATAGAAACCATAGAAATCAGACATCTTTTAGAGTAAGACCACATATAACAACTATATTTGAAGTCTCGGTCACATGTCATTTGACATAATACTTCAAGTAAATATACATTTTCATTAACAAAAAAGAGAATTCAACCTCCCAATGCGGTGACCCAGGCGTGTTGTGAAGTTATTCAACACTAGCTCGGGCAGGTGACTAGTGGGATTTCCATGATTCTGGAGAAAAAAAAGTTAATCAACATGTGGACCATAACAGTGCATTTCATTTAAATCGAAATCAAATGTAAAGAAATATGAAAGTGTGGGCCAAGTCTAACTCACAAAAGTAAAAAGGTGATAGTGTTATGGGTTTCAATGTGTCCGATAATACTACTTTCTAGCATTTTGCTCCAATCAAGCAAGTGTCTATTACATTAATTTATATTTATATATAAATAAATTCAACAGACGATAGCCACACACCTCAATATCCTTACGCAAAACAAGCTTTGAGAGCTTGAAATGGGCAGTAGGTCCATCAGGCAAGCCAATGATTAGGAGAGCATCTAATATACAACCACAAAAATCATCAGATAGAATCTCCTTTTGAAAACAGAAATAGGCAGAATCAAATGTCAAACAACAAAACACTCACTTCTCCAAGACATAAACAGAATATAATTTCACTTAAAGACCTAGAGGCATTGGGAAACAAAGTTTAAAGGCAAAATAAAAAAACAGAGATTGCACATAAAATTTCTCACAGCATAAGGTACCGCTAACCTGGTTCCCTGCGATTGGTGTGAACTACTATAACAGAAGTAAAGTCCTTGTTCTTTGAATATTCTAAAATCTGCCCAAAAAACAAATATCAATCATAATAAGGTACCACTTATTTATTGCTTTTGGAGTGATACAACTCAGGAAATAAACCAAACCTTCTTCAAGTCATAGGTTCCTCTCTTGTAATAATAAGAATTTGGTATCACAGTAAGTAGTTCTGATATAAAGGCTGGTCCTCTCTGCAAATCAAGTAACAAACCAGCCAAAATAAGACCAAACAAATGACCACTTCAAAAAGGTAAAGCTTTTCCATGCCCATATCAATGGCGGCTTCGTAGTACCAATGATTAAAAATTACAGAACATACAGTAGAATTGAAACGGCAAGTTGTGATCAGTATCTTTGGAGTGCGTTCTTGGTTCAGTAAAGAACTAAATTCGTCCGCATCATTACCCGCAAAGAGCTGCAAATAAGCACAAAATACATGTCAGCTACAACTGGCAGGGCAGAGTTTCAATTTAAAAGGAATATCACAACCACTTTCAATGCAATGCACAAAATTGGCCAGCTTCTTTTGAAAAAAAAGAAATAAATCTTAAATGGAGGTTCCATTAAGTTTACTTCAGTCAATTATACCTCATCATCATCAGGCAGGCAAATGGTCTCGTCCAGTTCCCTTGTGTTCTCGATAGTACGAGGCGTCATTCTCTGAGGAGGCTGTATAGATCATAAACACAATTAATTTTAACCACAAGTGACCTAAGAAAATAACAATGAATCTAGAACAAACTTTGCAAGGGATAGTTTAAGTTTAAAAAGTGGAGAGACGGGACCTCCTCACCGAGCTCCAGAGCGCGTTTCTCGGCGGCGTCACGGGCCTTGATTTTCTTTCGCTTCTCCACCTTCTTCTGGTGCTTGAGCTTGGCATATACAGCCGATCTCTTCTCTTTGTTTCTAATCATCGACGGTAGTACTTCCTTCTTAATCATTTTATTGCTGCTTTCATTATTCTTAACATTTTCCTTCACTCCTTCGTTAAATTCTTCGGTTTCGCTCTTCTTCCTCTTTCCCCCCATTTCTCAATTTGCACTTCTGTGGCCAAAACAGATTATGCGATGGAGGAGTAAGAAACGAAGACACGGTTTCAATTAGGGTTTTGAATTGCGAAGAAGGGTATATTTATTAGGGAAAATTACAATTATTATTTTTGTTGTAAGGGCGAAATACGATATTATACTATTAGGAGCTGTAATTGGATCAATATAGGCCTGCCAAAGATAGGCCCAATAAATATTATTAGTAGCCCATATGAAGATCCAACAATTGTCCACGCAAGAATACATTAACTTTATAGTGGAAATACTAATTAAATTCAACAGGACCCAATGTCTGATACCACATTTCAGAGGAATCGTGTTCATTTTAAAAACCCACCAGTAAAGCTAATGTCATCACCAGCAACATTCTCCATTGCTAAAATAAATACACCATTACATGATCTACAATAGAGCACCTAAACATCTCCAATGCTAAAATAAATACACTGTTACATAATCTACGATAGAGCACCTAAACTACCCTATGGTTTCCCAAGTCCATTGCTAATAAGTTCCTTTGCAATTTCACTTGGTATGCCGAGGAGAAAGAAAACGAAAGGTTTGCAAAGCAAGAGTTGTTCAGTACATGCGCATTTCAAAACAGATAACAAAAAAACAAAAGACTTGGGAGAAGGCTGCTTTCACTTTCAAAGCTTATATAAAGCTAATTCACATATTTACCTATTCGTGTAATTCTAAACCACCCCAATCCCCATCTCTAATATGTGTGTGGCACCAACTTTCCATCAGGATGAACCCCACATTTATCTCAAACAAGTATTAAAACATCAAAAAGAGGGAATTGGCATTTTATTAACATCTAGGATGAACATGAGCTGTTTTTAAAATGGATCTCATAACTTCTTCTTACCTGGTATCAGAAGATTATGAGCTTGCTCTTACAGCTGAGTGTGGAGACCACTTACAATCTAACAGGCAGCATGGTACCGACAGGCATATGGCTAATCGGTAAACAATAAAAACCAATCATAATTATAGTGTAGTAAATTCAAGCTTTTTTCATCTTATCTTCATCTTATCTTATTGATCCATCAGAAAACCTTTATTTCTTTGTCTATGCACACTATTTTTCCATTAGCATGATAAACATGAAAACCTTGATTTATTTGTCTATGCACACTATTTCTCCATTAGTATGATAAACAAGAAAGAAGACATATGAGAACCAAATTAAACGAAAGTAAAAGAAATTATACTGTCTCTCATGCAGGCAATTGAGAACAGCAATTCATGACAAAGGAGAAGGGAAGCAGGACAACATAGTAACTGAAAATAATTAATGACACAACTGATACATAAGTCAAATATCTAACACCAAAATTAGTGACTTTGCAAACAGCAGATGCTGAGATAAGTACAATGAAACTGCCAATTGAACT
>JAVXUL010002961.1:0-12818 GCA_035590515.1 Trichilia minutiflora | reverse complement strand
TAATAAGCCCAACACATATATTGGGCTTGACCTTCCTATTAAGGCCCAGTCTATTTAATAAAGCTTAAACCAACAGTATTGAACACATATTTGAAAGTGAAAGTTATAATATATGTTATGACATTTTATGCTTAGTTTGATATTGTAGATATAACTGATCGATACCCTTTACTCTTACAACATGGTGGTTCATAAGCAATAAGCCCAGATGGTGTAATGTCTTACGTGAGAAGTTCTATAAGATGCATATGTGTGGACAAGACAACAATATTATAACAGCTTATTCAGATGTTACACTCTTTACTTGAGATCAATCCGAAAGAATCAACTTTAAAATTGTGCACATATTACCGGGAGACAATACAACCAAGGATTCTATCGATTATGCCAATTGACATTGTCATAGAAGCAGACTTTGAGAGTTTCATTACTGTCAACAGTATTTACATGAATGGTGGAAGAGGACAGTGTCCACTAATTACACAATTGAACCCATAAATCCTAGAGAGCATGCAGTCAAATGCACGAGAGCACCTGAAGCACACCCGTTTATGTCTTCTCGTAGTAGCAATCAATTAAACTATACCATCTCACCATGACATCAAAATGCTAATAGAGGTAATGAGACTAGTGTCGATGATGTTACTGACATTCAACAACAATGTGATGTTCCTGGTGCTTTGTTTGATTGTGAAGTTGAATTAAATAATTGTGATGAAGAATCCAATCAAATATGGTATGTTAATGATATGCCACATAATCTCGATAGCTTAATGACAATTCCAGTAATTGAAGATCTTATCTTGCAGCATTTGTCGTCTATTCCTCCAACGATAACCAGTATTGTGTATAATGTAACATTAACAATTGATGCTGGCAATGTCTATGTCGGCCAGATTTTTAGTATGAAACAAGAATTAAAACAAAGGCTCAATTTAATAGCAATTAAAAGGCACGTTAAACTAAAGACTTATAAATCCATAACAAAACGATATGAATTAAGATGTACACTAGATTCGTGCAAATGGTGTATGCGAGCTATGAAGACTGGTGATGACCATTATTTTCGAGTTACTCGCTTAGATTCAGATATGATGCATACTTGTGTAAAGAAACAACTATAGGATGGGCATTGCCAAGTGTATAACAGTATCATTGCCTTGACAATGCAGGACAAGTTTATAGATGCTAGTCGTATTTATACTTCGCGAAATATTATAGACGATATCAAAAAAGAGTATGGAGTTCGGGTATTATACTGTAAGGCATGGCTTAGAAAAGAAAGAGCATTTAAACTCGTGTGCGGGGATCCAAAGAATCTTTGCAGACACTTGTCAAGTATTATCATGTGTTAAAAGAGCGAAATCCAAGTACGATTGCAGTTATTGAGCAGGACAATGAAGACAATTTTTTATAATTTTTATAGCTATTGGGGCATGTATTCAAGGGTGTTGCACAGTATTCGTTCTGTTATTGCCATTGATGGTACATTTTTAAAAGGACAATTTCATGACACATTATTGGTTGCATCAGTAGTTGATGGCAATAGTTAGATATATCCTGTGGTTTTCGAAATTATCGATTCAAAAAATGATGCATTTTAGGAATGGTTTTTGATGAAACTTCGACAGGCCCTTGGCTTGATTGATAATTTGGTCTTCATTTTAAATCGTCATAACAGTATCAAAAAGGGAATTAATATGGTTTTCTCATAAGGAACTCATGATTTTTATACTTATCATGTTGCTGGGAATATGAAAGCAAAATTTCATTTGAGAATCCACATGATGGACCGTTTCAAGCAAGGCTATTTCCTTATTGCTAAAGCAAATTAATTTTTTGAGTTCAGTGGGTATATTGAGAAATTAAAGGTAATACATGTAGATGCTGTTAACTACCTAGAAAATGAAATTGGATTTCATAGGTAGGTTAAATCATATTTTTTATCACAGAGATATGATATAATGACCACCAATATTGCTAAAAGTATTATTAATGCTTTGCTAAGACATGCACGTCGTCTCCTTATTACATCATTGATTGAGTTTATAAGATTGTGCGACAACATTGATTTTATGAACGAAGAGAGGTAGCCAATGCTAAAGATGCCTATTTAACTAATGCAGTACAAAAAGTTATTAACAAAGAATTGGAAAAGTCTAAGGTATGTGATGTGTTACCAGTATCCAAGTTTGAGTTCCTGGTTAAGATAAACTACAAGGACGAATTGGTTGACATTAGATCGAGGACAATCTTTCAGCGCCCCCGAAACCTAAACGATTTCAATGAAATTTTCTTTAATCGTATTAAAGAAATTCATTAAAAACGCAATCTTTCAACGCCGCAGATAACTCAAACAAATTCGGCCAGATTCTAATCAGATCTCATCCAATTCTGTCATCGTCGCAAGTTTGTTATGAATTCATCTTTAAAACCGATTCATGATCGCATATAATCATATTAAAAGCGTTCATTAATTATAGTTTAATCATATTAAACAGATTCTCATAATCTTTATCTAACCAGATCTGAATCAAATCTCATCTGATTCTTTGATCCCGCGTTTCCCTTGTTTTGATCGTATCAAATAAACGTAAACAGATTCTTCAATTGCAAATAACATGCTTTGAATCACAAAATACATATTTGTAACATGTTATAAACATCAATCGCAAAAACAGAACATGCTTCAAACGATTTCACACCAAATCATATCAAAACATGTACGAAACAAACAATATGTTGAATCGCAAGTGGCTCTGATACCACTGTTAGGAAACCGGAACCATACAAGCAGCGGAAAATAAATTTTCCGATTCCCTCACAGGATCCATGCGATAAACTTATTGCGTTTAGAGTAATGAATCTGGATATTCATACCTTTGTGCGATTTAATGATGAAGAACCACAAAAACGCAAACGATCTCTGTGTCTCTATGGTATCCACACAACCGGGATAATTGAAGACGAGTGCTAGCTCTTGTTCGCATCACACTTTGTTTTGTTCCTATTGCGTTTTTTCTTTCTTGCCAAAAACGAGAAGAAGAAAACCTAGGCAATCACATACCCTATAACGCAAATAAAGTTCCTTTTATATTGCGTTTTAGGGTTAGGGTTAATGACATAATAAACCCAACATATATGCTGGGCTTGACCTTACTATTAAGGCCCACTCTATTTAATAAAGTTTAAACCAACACTAAGTACCACCTGGGACACTGCGAACTCAGGCAGGTTAATTTATACATTGGTCTCTTATAAAAGTGAAGTCAAAGAATCGAAGTACAAAATTGACGAAGAAATGAAGAATCCGCATTTACTATAGCAAAAAATTACAATCACAATAAGTGATGTATTAAACTCAATCAGTCAATTGGCTAAAATACAAAGAATAAATTATGAGCAAATAAGTATACAAATATTATAAGGTCAAAAATGCTGGAAGGAGAGATGGTTAGAGGTTTTTAATATTTTCTTCTTCGTTGGAGAGGATATCTTCGACAACTGCCTCATCTAGGGGAACCAAGGGAGGATCTAAATTCTCAGTCTCCTGATTAGTTGGGACTTGTACCCTGACTGATTCAACGACTTCGGGAGGAAGATCAATTGTTTGTTCACCTGAGGCCTTGGAATCGCCCGACCCAGTCTGTTAAATGACCAGTCGAGGTTCAAGTCTGGGTACTCCTGAAGAAAAAGTCAACTAGTCAGGTCCATATCATCATTAACACCCTAGTTGTACTTCTCTTCTAGCTGGGCTGGGATCTCCTCCTTATCTTTTTGTAGTGCTTCTAGGGACCTTGTTTTCTCCCTTAGCTCTTTCTCTAGCGCATCTCGCTCTTCTGACACCCGATTTAAATCATCCATAGATTCTGCATACGACTTCTTTAACTGGGCTTCCTCAGATTTAACTGACCGAAAGAGGTCGATCAGTTTGTTGCATTTCCCCGTGAGGCTCCATCTCTCCCCTTCTAGTCGATCATTATCAATCGACAAGGCCTGACCCAAAGCCTCAACAAACGAAAGGTTGTCAGTCAGGACCCGCCTTTCTTCTGCCCAACGGGAGTTCTTAGCCTCCAAAGTAGAAACCTTTGCCTCAAGGTCTGCTTCTTTCTTGGTTGACTCCTGCCATAATCTGGTCAGTTGTTTTTGGGCTTTTTTTTCCAACCGCCTAATGGATTTTGTGGTTCGCTCACTGACCTTTATGGCCCGCTAGAATTCTTCTATGTACATATCCAGCAAATATGCATTTTGCAAAACAAAAGACAAATAAGTCAGAGATATATTAACCAATGTAAAGGGTCTTGACAAAGATTTATAAGGCACAATAATTTACCCTATGCGCATGCATGCTCAAGCATGTGAGAGTGTTGCTGGGGGAAATGCTCCTCATTATCTCCACTCTCTCAGGAGGAATGACCTCTCAAGCGTCATTTATTAAATGAAGGAGGTACCCGAAATCCTCATTTTTCTCGTTCGGGAAGTCCTCTCACTGGAGTTCATCTCTCCTCGAATCGTCATCATCCGAGAAAATATTGATATCTCCGTCTATCGGGTCTTCATCCTAATGAATGCCCTTTCTCCGACTCGAATAGACTTCTTCGACCTGCCCAGGAGTCTTTTTCGTTCCCTGTCCAGTCTCTTTCATAGATGGACTAACCTTTGGCTGGCTAGGGACGCTGGATGGATTAACCACTGGAGGAGGAGGTGGACAGTCAGGTTTCTTCTTCTTACTCCTGGATTCCTCAGTCTCCCCCTTTAAAGGCCTCTTTCTCTTATCCTTAGGCAGAGGAGGATCACCCTTCTTCAGGTGTACTACCTCTTCAAGGGCCTTCTCCCTGATCGAAATCCCCTTTTGTTTAGGGCGATCAGGTTTCTTCTGGGCATCAAGAACCTTGGATGCCTTAGAGCCTGCCTGAGACAACATTCCTCTCAGGATGGTCATAGCCTTTTGTCTTCTTCCTTGAAGGGACCTTTCGGTCCCAGCAGCTGCAGATGGTCAAACAGTTCCTGGTCAGAATCTAAAAAAAATCAAGTTAGAGTGTAAGTTAGGAAAAAGATGTACCATCATTCATCTTAATTCGAGTCCTTGAGAGCTAACTCCGAGTGACAGATGAATAGGTCAATTGCGACTTGGCTAGATTCTCCCCACTAAGAAGATATCTGACGTCCGTGGCAAGCAGGCTCAACAAAACTTGTGCCACATTAACCGGGATGACATGCTGGTCTTTTCCTACTTCTGCACCCAAAACACGCACACACTTAATCAGCAAACAGCATTACCAGAAACAGGTTACTTCTCAAGAAAGGAATGTTACCTGTCTCCTAGAAATCTAAAGGGAGGGGACCAGGGATCTTATCGCTCGCCTCCCAACTGGCGCAACGGTCTTTCCAGTTCTTGTTCGGGGAGGGATTCCCCCTTATTTTTGATTGGAACCCTGAGCGAATCTGGGAGTACTACCACCCCGGGTACTGACTTGTGTTTTTTCTCAACAAGTACATATGCAATATTTCATCTGGGATGAGAATCGACTGCCTCGCCCTCACCTTCAGGATAAAGAGTCCACCCAGAATTCTCCATCTATTCAAGGTATGTTGGTATGGGGGTACCCCGAATGCTTCAAATATTTTGGTGAAATACGGTTGCAAGGGAAGACGGGCACCCAGTAATAAATGTTCTTCATTCAGGGCTATCTCCCTGGGAGCCAAAGCACTTGGGATCTCCTCCGACTTAGGCATCCTGAGCCTTACGCTAAGCGGGATACCAAAAAGTAGTCTGTAGACCCTGAGATCCGCCATATTCATGGTAGAGGGGAACCAGTCCGCCTTGTTAGGTCCCCTGCTCTGGGCTTGCTCAGAAACACTGCGTCTGTGGCCGCCCTCTTCCTAGCTAATGATCGGGTCCCAAGACGACTTCATTCCTGATCGGGCAGCATCCGACAGGTTACCGTATTTGTCTAGCTTTCTCATAACCTGCAACAAAAAACACATAGAAAGTATAAAGCAGTAAAAGCATAAAGATCTTAGAGAGAGAGAGTATAAAGACAGTCAGATTTTATGACAATGACAAGTGAAAGAAGGGGGTATTTATAGAAAAGGAGAGGTAATCCTCACCATAGATCTAAACCGCCAGGGAGTTGCCACGCGTCCAATCCATTAATACTCCCTAGGGATTAAGAAACCGTCACATTTTCCCAACAGTAATTCAACACGTGGCACTTCCCCAGTCTTGTGTATAAAATCTGTCCAAGGATCGAGGAACCGTCTCTTCAAAGACAGCTGTTGATAGTTGTTGATAGTTAACAACAGCTGTTAATAACTGTGACGTGACTCCTGATAGGGGAAATTAATACAGTCAGAATAAATACCCAAGTAAGACACGTCAGCATCAGGCTAGCAGAATCATTGAAGAAAAGAGAAAGGACGCAAGTGATTAGGAAACTTCTACAACACGTCAACCGCCTCAGTGATTGACTACACTACTAGTCAATTAAAAACCCCTGAAGCCATTTCCTCCCTAGGACGATTCGTCTCAGGCATGATTTTCTGAAGCGAGCTCTACAAGTCTCACACTAGAAACTGGGAGACTGAATGTTTGGGGGAAAATACGGAGGTGACATGTGGACACCCAATCAACAGGAAACGTGACGGAAGGCCAAGTGTAATCCCAGGGTGCCCTCTTCTCAGGTGTACTCCGTCCTAAGCCCCCCCAGTGCAGTGATTCCACCTTCTCAATTATCCGACGATTCAGGAATTTCATTATCCCAGGTATATTTCGCCCCAAGTATCCCCCGGCTTAGGGATCCTGTGGTCTCAGGAAAACTTTGCCCTAAGCAACCTGCTTCCCAAGAGAATCAATCTTGTCACAATAGGGATTTTACCGTCCCAGGTATATTTCACCCCAGGTATCCCCGACTCAGGGATCTTGTGGTCTCAAAAAAACTTTGTCCTAGGCAACCTGCTTCCCAGAAGAATCAGTCTCGTCACAGGCATCCAAAAGTCAGAATTTATAGTCATCCCCAGCTCAGGAATCAGAGTAGTTTCGCAGGAAAATTACATCAGGCTAGGAGTTCCCTAGCTGTTGGCTCTCCGGCGATCCCTGACTAGAGTATCAATGGACATATGCCCCTCCCACTCAAAAAATGAGAATGATTAATGACAACTGGCCCGTCAAAAGCACCCATCCCATCCTCTGATCATTTTCAGGTGATAGGACAGTGACGGGCCTGCAAAGTCTATAGATATGACAGCATCATTAAAGAAAATTGGTTACACACTACCCCATGTCAGATATCACATCCTTTTCATTCTTCGATGCCAAGTCACATCATTGTTCGGAGGAGGGATACTATATAAACCAAACTCTTTCAACAAAAAAATGGTTGTTGGGTTGTTTGGTTGGTTTTTGAGGTATTCATTGGTCATGGTATTTTGGAGTGAAGCTTCTTATTACTTGTGAAGTGGGAAATACTTAAGCTACACAAAGAGATTCAGAGAAATTTGACAAACTCATTACCGTCGTTTTCCTTTTCATTATCTCCAGAGGGTAAATTCCAAATATATTTCTTCCATCCTCGGTTCGTTTAGGCTTTCTTTTTGCTACCTTTATTGAGAACACATTTTATTTCTCCACTCTTTTTTTTGACTTAGGCATCAGAGTTTCCCCGTCGAAAATCCCTCCCAATATCACTACGAGGTGTTTACTTTCTTTGCAGGCTTAGGAGGTAAAGCTCTGCCGAAAACAGCCACGTTCGCAGTTATTCTATGGGTTAGAAATTGCCATTTGTTAAACAGCCGCATTGTCCTCACACCTCATCAGTTGGACATTCCACGTTGACTGCGAGGAGGGTCCACGAACAATTCTTACACCAACATATTCAATCTCAAAAGTTGAGTCTATTGTTATAGTTTGTTTGAAACTCTTTCAACTAACAACACCCCTAGTACACACAAAAATAAATTCGGATGTAAACTTTTTATCATTCACATCTAACTGAAAGTCAAAATCTAAGTATCCTTAAATGCTTAACTCTTGACATCTATAATTCATAATTAAATTCTTAGTCCTTCTCAAGTACTTAAGAATTCTCTTAATAGCTGACCAATGTTTTTTTCCTGGATTTGCTTGATATCTACTTGTAACACTTATATCATCTATAATTCAGGTCTTGTATATAGCATTGTGTATGTTAAACTACCTTTACCCACCTTTACCCAAAGTATAAGGTATGTTATACATCTGTTGTGCATCTTCATTAGTCTTTGGACTAAAATCTTTAGAAAGATTACGACTATAATTGAAGGGTAAGGGACTTCTCTTAGAGTTCTCCATGTTGAACCATTTCAACGTTCTCTCTATGCACAATTTTTAGGATAATCCTATAAACTTTTTCACTTCATCTCTATAAATACGAATTCCAAGGATATAAGTCACTTTTCCTAAGTATTTTATCAAAAAGTTCTAGATAACCAGATTTTTACCTTAGTCATCATGCCAACATTTTCTCCTATAATAATATGTTATCAACATATAATATAAGGAATATAATAGTATAATATTTACCCACTTATAGATGCAAGATTCATCTGAGTTTTGCATAAAACCAAACGATTTAATTACTTCATCAAATCATTTATTCCAGCTTCTAGAAGTTTGCTTTAATCTATAAATAGATTGATAAAACTTTTATAAATAGAAGTTTGTTTTATAGGTCTTTACCTTACTATCCTTATCAATATTTCTCTTGAAGATTCATTTACATCCAATAGGAACAAATCCTTCTGGTGGATTAACAAGTGTTCAGACTTGGTTAGCATACATGAATTGTATCTCAGAATTCATAACTTCTAGCAATTTTTCTGAATCTCTATCCAAGATTGCTTCTTTATAACTTCTAGGATAATTTTCATGATCAACTTCTTCCAATAAATAAGATTCAAAATCTTCTTCTTAGAGAAGTTTGTATTGCTTTAGAGGTCACAACACTCTGAAAGATTTTTGAGCTAGAATTGGTACTAAGGTTTACTGATCAGAAACTTTTTCATCAGCTTTGTCGATTTGAGCTTCTAAGGACTCTTCCTTAAGCTCAACATTTCTTCCTACACCACCTTCTTTTAAAAACTCTTGTTTTAAGAAGCCTGGATTTTGACTAATCAAAATTCTTTGATTAGAGAGAAAGTAAAAATTATATCTTAAATTATCTTTAAGATATCCAATAAACTGATCTTTTTTTGATTTAGCATCCAGCTTATCAGTATTAACCAATTTAACATAAGTTAGACACCTCTAAATTCTTATATAATTGAGACTAAATTTCTTTTTACTCCATATCTTATATGGAGTCTTTTGAACTGATTTTGATGAAACTTTATTTAGAATATATATAACAGTTAGCAAGGTATAGCCTCATAAAGAAGGTAAATTTGTAAAATTTATCATACATCGTATCATATCTAACAAGGTACAAATCCATCTTTTCGCTACACCATTAAGCTGTGGTATATAAGAAGAAGTTAATTATGATATTATTCTATTATCTTTTAAGAATTCTTAAAATTCTATACTTAAGTACTTTTCTCCACGTTCTGATTGTAAAGCTTTAATATTTTTTTCTATTTTATTCTTAAATTCTTTGAACTTTTCAAAGGATTTGGATTTGTATTTTATCAAATACATATACCTATACCATGACGTATCATAGTAAAAGTAATGAAATACTTAAGTCCTCCTCTCGCTTGAATGTTGAATAGTCCACATATATCTGCATGTATGAGTTCCAACAATTTCTGAGCTCCCTCATTTTTACTCTTAAAAGGAGATTTGGTCATCTTTCTTTAAAGACACGATTCACAAGTTATAATAGGTTCCGAACCTATTAAGCTCAAAAGCGTATTTAGTCCAAGTTGATTTAATCATCTATCTCCAATATCACCTAATCTATGGTGTCATAGATATTTAGGATTTGATTCATTTTGAAATCTTTTATTGATAATGGATTTTATAGAATAATTCTTATTCAATTGAAGGACATATAAACTATTTGTATTTTTTGCTCTACTAACCAATATATTTCTCAAATGTATCAAATATTTATTTCTATTAAATTGTACATCGTAACCAAATTTATATAGTACAGATATAGAAATAATGTTTCTAGTAGCATTAGAAAAATACAAAATCTCATGTAATCTTAAAAGATGTCTATTTGACAAACTCAACTTGTAAGATTCTCTAATTTTTATAGCAATAGTTATTCTATTAACCATCCTCAAAACAATCTCATATCTAGATAATGCAGAACTATTTAACATTGTTTGCAAAGAGAGACATACACGAGATATAGCTATTGAATCTAAAATTCAGGAATGATGATTAAAAATAACATTTACTTCATAATCAATCATATAACAGCTATATATACCTTTTTTAACCTTCTTAAAGCTATCAAGGTATAGTGGTAATTTCTCTTCTAATGTCCTTCTTAACCACAGTGAAAATATTTTCTTTTGTCTTGACCTTCTTTGTCTTAAAAGGAACTTTCTTAAAGTTATCCTTTTTATTTGGTTCAACTATTGATCCTTTCTATTGTATTCTCTTTTTTCTCTTATTAGTCTTACTAGCTGAAGTCATTTGGATATCTTTCTACCCCTTCCCTTTAGAATTTTATCTATAGAATTTGATGCGGATCAAGGGAGCTCTAATGGTGTCAAAGTCGAAGCAAAAGGAAACAAGAAGGATCTATTGGCTCTTCTTAGTGAACCAATCACAAGGACACGGGCTAAGGCTTTTGGGAAAGCTATAAACTCATATGTACAAGACCAAGTCACACTTGAGTTGCAAGAGCATGAATTCACTAAGTGTGCAATTGGGCTTGAAGGCACATCTAAGCTACTCTATATACTTGAGGTGTGTTCTATTGATGAAGGGGTTGCCTAGCCTTGTTTAATTGCTTAAGCTTATTTGGGCTTTAATTATTTGTAATAGCTTGTATTTTGATTTTGAAACACATGACTTAATATACTTTAATAAGTCCTTGTAAGGTTGGTGCATTAGGTTTCACTTAAAGTCCATTCTTTTGGTTATAATTTAGTTAGATTAGTTAGCCCATAGGCTGCCTTGTTTAGAATTCTTTATTAGAGTTGGATTGGACTTCATCTCAAAGCCTATTCCTTATGGAATTCGGCCAATGGGTTTAGTTTAGGGTTTGGCTTTGTCTAAGGTATAAATACCTCCTTTAAACTTTTGAAAATTAGATTGTTTTGATTAAATAAGATTGAAAACATTATTCTCATGTTTCTCATGAAAACGTGTCTATGAACTCTAGCATAGGAATTGTGAGCTCTACAATCTCCATTGCAACAAAAATCTGTTTATGCTTTAGGAGTACTTGTAAGTGTTAATCTTTTCTTGATTAAATCTTTTTAAATCTTCTTTTTGAGTACAAGGGGGTTGGGGGTTTAAAGGGTAAAATCTGTCTTGTTCTTTGCTTTATGTCGAATTACCATAATCTTGCATGAGTACATGTTTTGATAAGGGTTGACGAATTATTTGGTATCAGAGTATAGGCTAGATAAATTCTCATTTATCTTAGATTCTAGGTTTGAGTTTATGCGTATGTGCCTTTTCTTGATTGTTATTGTTGTCAAATTTGCATGAATGTGTGATTCTTGATTGTAAAACATCATTCTTGATTTGAATTTGTGACTTCTTGAATCATCCTGCTCGTTTCTATCAATTGAAATTCTGAACTTATAAAAAAAAGAGAGGGAAAAAAAGAAAAAAAATTCGAATTTGATCTTGAATGAGTAGTAACATTCTGAAATTTGGTATTAGAGTTGTTCTTGAAGTAAAATTCTCTTTGTGTTAGAGTTGTTCTTGAAATAAAATTCTCTTGTCTTAATCCTTTAATTCTTGTCTAAATTTTGTTATTCTTTTCTTTAATTCAATGACCACACAAAATTCTCTTGTCTTAATCCTTTAATTCTTGTCTTAATTTTGTTATTCTTGTTTTTTTTTTCATTTTTTTCCTTGCTATAAAATTCGTGTCTTTCATTGTAAGGGGGCTGTTTTCATTTAATCTCTTACTTTTCACTCCTTGGCAGCCCTATTACACTCTCACACACACTTGTGCTTGTTTGATACTTAACAAATCAATTAAATTAGCACTATTGGTGATTTGGCTACCATTGACTTTTTTTATTGAAATTATGATTTTTGGTATTCTTGTTTGCTTGCTTTGCTGAGGTAGAAATAACTTAGGTCCTTATTTAGTTTGTTTTGTAGTGGACTAAATTCATTCATTATGACCAGAATTATCTTTTTTTGATTCTAGTTAGTTAATTTCTTATTTTGCGCTACCTTTTGCTTCTTTGACATTACTAGGGTGTTAATTGCTTGTGTCTACACTCTAGATTGATATTGTCAAATAGTGCATTACCTTGTTCTTGCACTACCATTCTGATTGTTTAAGTCTTCTTCTAGCTTTTGTTCTTGCTTAATTTTCCTTGTTAGGTTTTATCCTTGTGTTCCAAACTCTTCTTGTTTTCTTGTGGCATTTGTTAGATTCTGAAGTGCAATTGAGACGCATAGAGAAGTGGTAAAAGGTTAGAGTGAATACCCTACACCTTTGGGAGAGAAAAGCCCAAGTTTTAAAAAGAGGAACATATGAGGGAGGGAGTGACTAACAATCGGCCGATAGTATTCTTTCTTTTGTTTTGCAGCAATGTCTAGCTCACCTCAAGAAAGAGATGAAGGGACGTTCAAGGTTGATGACCCTCAAATGCAATTCATTCTAGAAGCATTTAAAGGGCAGTTTCTTCAT
>JAVXUL010002940.1:0-12819 GCA_035590515.1 Trichilia minutiflora | reverse complement strand
ATCAAACATACATATGCAAATGATAAAAGAAAAATATAGATATAAGAAAATACTCATTTTATTAATTATAAGATTTACAAGTGTTTTACAAATATATAATCACTGATTACACTGTGATTGGCTTTTAGGGCACAACTCTTTCATGACGATGATTAAAATAAATATTATTAAGTCAGTTAATGATATTTTATATTGATAAAAATAAAATTACTTCGATAATTTGATCAATAGGCGATTTTATTCATTAATGTGCAGAATAAATTCTTCCAGCAATAACACACTGGCACCTGTACGTCGGGAGATATTCTGATAAATTTTAGAATACCATAAATATGATTTATAAACAAATGAAAGATAATTATGATATATATATAGAGAGAGAGAGATAAATAAATTTGTTTATTTATTATTAATTAAATAATTATTATTTAATCAAAGCAAATGCTTATTTGACAAATGGCATAATATAATAATGCCAAGTGTCAAAATCTTGTTAAATATATCTCGTTTCTTTTGGATGGATAGCCATGGTGAATTCTATATTTATTAATTAAGGTAATTAATTTACATGGGGATATATATATACACACACACACACGCATATATAAGTTTAAATTAGTCAAACTTATAATTATTTATTACTATTATTATTTGTAATGATATTAAATCTTTTTATTTATTTTATTGTTATTTGATAAATATCATTTGGTTTAATAATTAATTTTGAAAGTGTTTTTTAAATTCACCAATCATATGTTGTTAAATATTAAAGTTATGATTGGTTGAATTTGATACATATGCTTTATTTATATTAACCAATGGCATTCATCCATTTAGCAAACAAAATTAATATAAAAAAATTAGTTTTATCTTTTATTTTGGAATCCACCCGAATTGCATAAAGCAAATGAATCCATTGTTTTGATTTTGCTTTGTTTTCATTGGTCCATGTATGAAAGACAAAGAAAAGAAAATGAATTGTTTTCATTCTTGGCTTCACATTACATGTCCATATGCATAAAACATCATTTTATTTTTAAATGGATTTTAACCATATATTTTTTGCCAATGAAAAATGAGAAGGTGGATGATACTATTACTTCTTCTTCCACCTCGAGGAAAAAACATACAAGGAAAAAAGGGTTTTGTTTTGTTTTAAATAAAATTAAGAAAAAAGAAAGAAACGAGAAGAAAGAAAAAGAAAGAAAATTGGTTCTTTCTTCTGAAGCTAGCAAGATTAATTGTCCAAGAGTTAGAGAATTTTATTAAGCTTGTTAAAATTATGGAAAATTGTTTATATGGTATATCAAATCTTTCAATTAACAAAACCGGAACCATTATCATCTAGTCGGCATGTGGATACGCCTAAGGGCCATTTGGAGACGAGTGGCTAGCTAGATACCTTGCTTTGGTATGACTTATCAAACCCTATCTACTTGTATTTTATGTTAAAAATTACCAAAACATTAAAGCGTACATAAAGGTTTATAAGATCCTTTATTGTTTTTTATATTTTGGAATCAAAATAGCTTTGCTTTCCCTTGAACCCTACAACAGATTCTACTAGTATGGTAATTATTCCTCAAACCTAAGATATCATTGTTGTTTTTCATTATAGATGTATATGGTTCGTATGGTATATAAATACAAGACTAATAACATCTAGTATAAGAAGTTGATTTTATCATATGTTGTTTATATTGAAATACAAGTTATTAAGATGGGATCTAGTTACTTGATATAAAGAATTTTAGGACACCATTGACTCGATTCGAATTTAAGTTTCCAGTCAAACATTAGTAAATACTTGAAATATAAGTCTTTGATCAAAGCAACTAGAAGTTGTATGAAAGAGTTTCATGGTAACGAGTTTAGAGTATATTGACCAAAAGTCCAAGTGAAAATTGAGTTTAGGCATTTTGACATATGTAAACTCTAACTCAATTGTGATTAGACGAATAGAAGAAGTTTATCTATATGGAATGTACAATCAAGTATAAAAGATTCGATGAAGACTTTCTTTATTGTGATTCAGGGGTTATGATATATTGTTAGATATTAATCATAGTTGTTAAGTACCTGAATAGTTCGGAATAAGATCGATAAGATCAATTTTGGCTCATGTCTAATACCACAATGAACCCAAGAGATCATAATATAAAATTATGGTCATTATTACTATTAAAGAGAAAAAAATATTATCTATAAGAGAACTAACACTCTTAAAGATAATATTAGGCCAAAAAACGTAAATGATTTATACGTTAAAAAGTTCAACGACTCGAGAGTTATGTGTTAATGACCTGATTATGACTTAAAGTATGTTACAATATTCTATTAATATTAGAAACAAAAATAAAATTAAAATAAATTGATCAAAGTAAGTTTGATGAAACTTAGGTCTTATTTTTTATATTTTCAAAGTATAAGAGCTTAAGTATAATTTTGTATTTACTATTAAGAAACTTGTTGAACAAGCTTTGGACATATTTTTCATTAACTAAAATTATAAGGGCAATTAAGTAAATGTGATTTTACTATAAATAGATGTCATTTTTCTATTTTAAAAAAATGATAATTTTGGAAAATTATCAAAAGCTCCCTCTTTCTCCTCTCTTCTACCAATTTGATTATAGCAATTGTGGTCATAAAATTTTTAATTTCTTGGAGGCTTATTGATTTACAGACTATTCTTTGCCAAATAATCACTAAAGGTTAATGATCTATGGCTTTACATACTTGATTTTGATGATTTTTCCTTGGTTTTTGAATTAATCATGTACAAACCCTAACATACATGTAAGCATGCAATCAATCTTTTAGGAGTATGGTAAGAAAAGGTGATAGGTTGATAGGATTTGTGGACTTAGACTATGCAGGGGATCAAATAAGAGAAGATTATTGATAAGATATGGGATGGTTTTGGGAATAAGTACGATCAGTTGGAAGGCTACCTCCCAATTTATAATTGCTCAATCTACCATCGAGGTAAAATACATGGCCATTGTAGATGGAGTTAAAGAGGAAATTTGGATTAAAGTTTTGGTTAGTGAAATCACTTTCAAGTCCTTTTCTATCATGCTTTATTGTGATAGTTAAAGTGTAATTCACTTAACAAAAGATCAGATGTATTATGAGAGAGTCAAGTATATTGATATTAGATATCATTTTGTTCAGAAAGTATTTCTTAATAGGGATATTTCTATATAAAAGATTAATACAACCGAAAGTCTAGCTGATACAACCCTTAAAAGATGTTGTGAAAGAGGTGGAGAATCAAGTTAAAGATTGAAGTCACCCTTGTTCATGTTTTGAATTTGCATCAAGCTGAAAATTGTTGATGTGTGACACAAATTACATTTTTATCCTTTCTTTTGTGTTTTAAACGAGGATATTTTTACGCCTTCAAGGATTATTTAAATACTCTTCATCCTCTCTACCTATGTTTTTTCTCGATTTAGATTTTCCAGGTAAAATCTTTGTATTGCTTTATTTATATTTTGTTTGACTTTGTGTCCTTCGCATCTAGAGCTGTCAAAACGGGTTCGGTCCGACGGACCGACCCGCTTAACCCGTAAAATAAACAGGTTAGGGTCAATGGTTTTTGGCCCACGGGTTAAACAGGTCGGTCCGTTTAACTCGCGGGTAAAAGGGTTCAAACCCGTTTAACCCGCGGGTTAAACGGGCCGGCCCGATTATAATAATTAAATATTTAAAAATATTTTTTTTAATTAAATATTTATTATATATTTATAATAATAATATTTTAATTTTAAAAAATTAAATTAAAAATATTTGTTGTTATATATTTATAGTGTTTTTATTTTTTATTAATTTTTTTAAATATTAAATATTTATTATTTATTTAATTAATTAATTAATTTATTTATTTAATATAAACGGACTGACCCGTTTAACCCGGTAACCCGACGGGTTAGGTTAGGGTTGAGAATATCAACCCGTTTATTAAATGGACCAGCCTGATTCGACCCGTTTAAATGCTTGACCTGAAATGATCCGGACCGATTAAACCCAACCCAACCTGTTTAACAACCCTATTCGCATCCCACATTTTACAGATCTTGAAAAGATACTTAACGTAAATATATGATAAGAATAAGAAAATAAGATTTGTCATAATTTATCATAATCGATTAAATTTTAAAATTTTAAAATATATCCTAAAATAATTACATCATTAATTTGTTTTTGTTTTTGTTTTTTTTACTTTAAATTTTCTCTATAAATAAAAGTTCTTTAATTCAACCAACAAAATCTAGTTATTTTCCTATTTTAAAATTTCTACATTCCTTGGGCTATACTCAAAGTTAATGTTAATGCGATTATGGTACAAATCAAATCAAATGCAAATGCAAGGACTGGCTACATAAATAGGAACTCAAAAAATTGCTGTAACTATCAAAAGCAATGGAAACGTGAAGATGACAAAAGCATGCACAATTTTGGAGAGCTGTAAGTTGGCAAGGAACAGTGGCCTGCTTCCCATTATTAATATTAATTTTTATAAACGAAGATTTGGTACTAATATAAATTTAATTTTATCTGAATAAATATAAATGTATAATTAATAGTTAATAAACGAGAATGTCGGAAAAGATAAATCTTAATTTTACATAATTAAAAATATAAAATAATAAAAATTGAGAAGGATCTTAGTTTTATTTTCATAAGCCTATAACCTCACATATAAGTTTAAACATTTTTATGTTTTTAACAAATGTTTATAACTACTATCCTACGTTTATCTCTTCATATTCCACTTTTTTTCGAATTCTTTAATTCTAATACCTTGTTAATTGAATTTGTTCGACTCAACAGTTAAACTATTAAACCAAGGGTCGAATATGGATATTTAAAATACATTAATAAACACTGAGTTGAATAGTTTTATATATAGCAACATTCATATTATAAATCGGACATAAAGAGAATAAATAAACTAAGGGTGCAATATCAATTTTGGTTATCAATTTTCTCGAGAAAATGAAAAGAAACAGAAAAATGATTATCAGTGATTTATATTAATAATGAATTAAATAATATGATTTGATAAATTCAAACAATTTGAATTGTAACAATTAGTCATTTTAAATGTTATTATTATATGCTAATTATATTATCTTATACTATTTAATTTGAATCCTACACTCCCTAAATTATGAATCAAAAGTTTCGTTAGAATTTTAATAATTAGTGAGGAGTTAAAATTTTAACAACTTTACATAATAGAAATCTTGGTCAATTAATCTCGATAAGTAGGAAACTTCTTTCCTTTTACATCCAATGTAAGGTTTTATTCATATTTTGCCCTCGCTTCAAATACCATACATAATAGAAATTTAAGCACTCTAAACTACTTAAATTTAAACCATAACATTTTCTAAAGATGCTATTTTCACCTGTTCCTCACGTAATAGAAATCTTGATCAAGATAACAATACATATCCAAAATCCAAATAACTAAGTTCTATGACAAAAATATCGTAGTAGAAATTTTAAGATAAAATTTATGTTAAAGAATTAGTAGCTATCCCACCATGAGAGCTAAGGAATTAATAATTTTATTAGGGAGTCTATATGTGCATACTTTTTACACATGTTATATACATACATATTTTACATGTGAACCCCTCCAAGGGTAGCATGATGGTAAAGACTCGATGTGATGGCTGCTTAGCGTCTGTCCCGAATTCGAACCCTCTAGAATTCTTCTTATTGAATTGCCTAGGAGATCAGGCCATATGTTTTATCTGAATTGTTCCTCCGGATGTAATGGCTGCTAAGCGTTTGTCCCCATTTAGGTAGATTAGGGTTTCCTATGTGTATAAAGACAAATATATTTTACATGTGATTTTCATAAAACCTACATATATTATTATTATTATTATTCAATCATCTTATGACTTAATATTGCTACTAACAAGTACATTTAATATTCATTCATCTTATTAACAAATATTATTACTAATATATATATATATATATATATATATATATTAATATTCATTCAACTCTTGAAAGAATATTAGTAATAACAATTATATTTCAATATTTATTCATCTAATGAATAAATATTGTTACTAACAAATATACATATATACATACATATACATACATACATACATATATATAAAATTTGCATGATTTTATCAACAATTCTCTAATTATTAATATATATATAACCTTTACATGTTTTAATTTAAAAAAACAAATTTCTAACATGAAAAACAATTTTTCATGTTTTTTTGTGTTTTTGAATTTTTTGTCTTACAAGAATTTTGGTGTTTATGTATTGGTTTCACTTTTCTCACAAGAACTTTGTTTGTGTCTATATTTGTGTAAAACTTATTTTTAGAAAACTATTCACACTAGAAACCTTGTTTTATTTGTTAGAATTTTTTTATTGGTTAAATAATATTAACTAGTCAAGCTGAGTTAACTTATCACTGACTTAGTTAACTTATGACGTTGATATGATTAATGTATCATACCAACACCCTTAGTAATAATTACTAAAGTTTCTTAACAAATCAAATTTGTCTAATTCTAAGCCTAGTGTTTTGTTCCTATCTTAATACATTTCTACACCCATCTATATACATAAACATACATAAAAGTATTAAATGCATATAAAAATATGTGTAACAATTACATACATACACATCAAATATATATGCATAAAATTAGTTAAATATATAATTTTAAAACATATATCAAATATATATTTTCATGCCTTTAATTAAAAATTAAACACATAAATTATAATACTCCATATGTTAGCTTAAGGATATTTTGTCATTTTATCTATGAGGGGTATTTTTGTTTTCTTAAAAAATACTTGACCAGGTGTTAATTATCGCGTTATTCATCTCGTATAAGTGTGTAGTAACTGGTTTATAAGGTACAAGTATAAGTGTATGATTGGGGTGTTAATTGAGATGTGAAGCGAATAGAAATGAGCTAGAGGTATTTTGGGCATTTGAGCATAGTTATTGTATCAGTATCGAAATTTACACCAGTGAGTACCATATGAAAGCTTGTAATACTTAGATGATCATTCCACAAATGGCACTCGAATTGGATAAGTATTAAAAGAGTTATGATATTTTTCGACTAAATAGACAAAATCACGATCCGATTTTTAAAGCAGCACCCCGTAGCCAATTTATTTTCTAGATGTTTTGAGATTAGTAGGATGATTATAATGTGTAGAGTCCAACGCCATAAACGACACTTAATTTGGATAAAGAATGATAGAGTTGTGATGTTTTTGTGTAAAATTGGATAAAAAAAGGTCGAAAACAAACGAAAATGAAAATTGATGATGTGAAAGACTTTCAAAGAAGGGGCTAAACATTTTAATAATGAATTTGGGGTGGAAAATAAAACCTTCTATGAATACAAATAGCGAAACACAGGTCAGAATACAAAATGGGATGAGAAATAATTGTTTTACCCCTGAAAAGTAATTTATCTCAAAATGATAATTTTACCCCTAATGCCTATAAATAGATCATAGGGTATTCATTTGCAAAGGGAGGGAGAGGAGGGGAGAGGAGGAAGGAGAGAGAAATTAGAGAGAGTGTATGTATTTTCGTCATAATTTTGCGTACACACGTCGCGTTGATGCACCGCTTGTGCCATTGAACTAATGTCTATGAGAAGAATTAGTTTTCGATCACTTAATGCTAGAAAAGTGTTGACATGCATGTCACAGCTCACACTTTCAATGATAACAAAATAAATTACCGAAGAGAAAGGAAAGAACAAGGACTAAATCAAACTAAATGGAGAGCCTTCAAGTTTTTATGAATGTTAATTAATTATAATGTAAATATGATCAAGGTTAAGCTTAATTATTTTTCTTAAAAACTTCTTTCATAAAAAGGTTTCATAAATCTTCACAATCTTAAATCACTTTAATGAAATAACTTTCCAAAATGTCTCGAAAACTAATTTTTACGGAACCCAAAAGTTTTGAATCAAGAAAGCCTCAAAATTTTCAAAGAACAAATAATTCGATCAAATGAATAGGGTTGTTCATTCGAACAAAGTCACTGTCACCTTTAAAATACGAGATTCAATTTCTGTCAGTCGAACAAAGGACTAATATCATTCAAATGAAGTATACACCTCGTTCGAATGAATCAAGGGAAGTTTATGACAATGAATCAAGAGCTTGTTTGATTGAACGAACCTATACCTTTAGTCGATTGAGTCATCATAGATTTGAAAAATAACGACTAATTTTTCTATCCAACGATCATATTTTTTCAAAAACTATAAATAGTCCTCTCATTTCTTTTGCAACTCTCCTTGAACGTCTAAAATCACTGTTGTATTCATTTTTAATCATAAATACTTCTTTTAAGCTTAATCTTTTATACTTTTAGGATTCTCCATTGTATAAAAATCCTAGCTCATTCTTCTTCATTTTTATATCTTTTGAGAAGGGTTAAATACTTTATTATAAAATTCTTAATATTCATTCTTGTATTTTAAGAGTGATCTTATGAGATCATTTGTATATCACTTAAAAAGTGATTTGGTTGTAAGGTTTGGAGGTAAACCATTGTAAAATCTTCGATTGTTTAAGCCTTGCCTTGGGTATTAAGGTGTGAGATAATGAAACCCTCAAGAGTGTTTTGAGGAGAGTGGATGTAGGCTTGGTTTTAGTCGAACCACTATAAATTCATGCTCAAATTTCTCTATTATCTTTGCTTGTCAGCATATATTCAAGTTGTGGTTGTGTACGACCTATTAGTCAAAAATTTATAAACCCAATCCCCTCCTGGGTTGATCTTCAAATTTCATTTGGTATCAGAACGAGGTTCTCTATTAAGGATTTAACCGTCTTACAGAAGATCCATGATAACTACTGGAAGAATTGAGGGACAATCAACCACGAGACCTCCATTCTTCTATGGAAATGACTATGCCTATTAGAAGGCAAGAATGAATATCTTCTTGCAAGCTACAGACTATGAGTTTGGAGGGTAGTTAATGTTGGTCCTTATGTACCAATGATAAGAAATGCAAAAGGAGAAAGTATTCCCAAACCAAAAAATGAATGGGATGAGAGTGACTTGAAGAAGATTTCCCTAAATGCAAGAGCTATCAATATTTTGATTATACCATGGATAAAAAGGAGTTTCATCATATTTTCACATGTACGAGTGCATACGATATTTGGCATGCTCTAGAGATTGTTTACGAAGGAACAAGTCAAGTTAAAGAGTCAAAAATTAGTCGACTAGCGAGGAAATATGAGCTATTTAAAATAGAACCTCAATAAACCATTTATGGGATGTATATAAGATTTATGGATGTTGTGAACTCATTAAAAGCTCTTGAAAATAAATTCACCAACAGTGAGCTTATAAAGAAAATTCTATGGTCTTTGCCCAAGGAATGGAGAGCAAAGATTACAACAATAAAAAAAGCCAAGGACTTTAATGTGCTCCTACTTAATGACCTAATTGGATCCCTCATGGATTATGAAGACAAAATCTTGGATGATATAGATGATGAAGACAAGAAGAAGAAGAGCATAGCTTTTAAAGCCTCCACACGTGATAGTGAAGATTATAGTAATGAGGAGGAAGATGAGGATATGGCTCTTATGGCAAGAGAGTTTAAAAAAATTTTGAAGTTCAAAAAGGGATACGGTAAGAAGAACATCAAAGACTACCAAAATGATGGTGCTAGAGGAGACAAAGGAAAGAAATATTAAGTCACATGCTTTGAATGTAAGAAGCCCAGGCACATTAAAGCGGATTGTCCACTCATCAAGTACTGAAAATTCAAGAAGAAAGGAAAGAAGGCAATGATTGCTACTTGGGATGATGAGGATGATAGATTTTCAGATGAGGAAGTTGAAAATGAAGTGACCAACATGTGTTTTATGGCTTTTGAAGATGAGGATGAGGTAAACAAGTGAACTATCTCTTGAATGAAATCTCTTCTTTAAACAAAATAAATATAAACCTTGAAAAGAAAAAGGAAATTCATTTAATTGAGATTGGTGATCTCAAAAAAAAGTCCAAGAATTTGAATGAAATTATTTTAAAATTCACAAAAGAACTTAGATGCTCTTTGAGGATCACAAAAATGTGTATTTGATAAATGTGACATAGGTTATCACTCTTACACAAAACAAAAATTGTATAAAAACTATTTTGTAAAATCATCTTCAAAAGTAAAGGTAAATGTCACTTGCCATTATTGTTGCATATACGGACACACTGGCAATAAGTGTACTATTAAGAAAAATATTTTTAACATCAACATGGTATGGGTTCCTAAGGGAACCAAGGCTAACACAATACAATCCAAAAGTATTTGGGTACCTAAAGTTAAATATTGATTTATGGTGTAGGTGGCAAGGAATAAGAAATGGTTCCTCAATAGCGGTTGCTCGAAGCACATAACGGGAAACATGATAATTCTCCTGAATTTTGTGAAGATCAAAAATAGAGGATATGTGATCTTTGGAGACAATGCTAGAAAAAAGATCCTTGGTATCGAGGATGTTGGTAACACTCACTCAACCCTTGTTGAAAATGTCTTATTGGTTAGCAATCTAAAGCATAACTTAGTATAAGTCAACTTTGTGATAAGGGGTATGTTGTGGTGTTTGATAATTCTTGTATGATTAAAAATGCCATAAATGATGAAGTTGTTTTTGTTGGAAAAAAAAATGAAAATGTGTATACCATTGATATTGAATGTGCATCCTTTAATAAGAATTATCTTTTGCATTACATGAAAATAGTTGGTATGGCATAGAAGGCTAGGTCACGTAAGCATTGATTTACTTTCTAAGATTTCTAAAAAGGATTTGGTGAATGGGCTTCCTAGTTTTAAATTTGAAAAAGATAAAAATTGTATTGCTTGTCAATTTGGGAAACAAGTAAAATCTTTATTTAAAGTTAAAGCCCAAATTTCAACTTCTAGACCCTTATAACTATTGCATATTTAACTATTTAGTCCTTCGAGAACTGCAAGTCTAGGAGACAAGGACTACGCTTTTGTTATTATAGATGATTTTTTAAGATTCACTTGGGTGTTCTTCTTGGAAACCAAGGATGAAACCATTAATTCTTTTTCAAGATTTTCAGGAAAAATTTAAAATAAAAAAGGCATCACCATTGCATGCATTAGAAATGATCATAATGGTGAATTCGAAAACCTCCTTTTTGAAAAATTTTACGATGATCATGGCATTGAGCATCAATTCTCATGTCCTAGGACTCCTTAACAAAATGGTATTATACAGAGAAAAAATAGGTCTATTCAAGAAACGGTTATGACCATGTTAAATGAATTTTCACTCCCTTATTATTTTTGGGACAAAGCCGTAAACACATCTTGTTATGTTTTAAATTGAATCTTGATTAGACTTATCTTAAATAAAATCCCCTATGAGATTTAGCATGGTAGAAAATCTAATATTGAATATTTTAAGGTGTTTGGATCAAATTTTTTTGTTTTAAATACAAAAGATAATTTGAAAAAATTTGTCTCAAAATCCGATATTGTTTTTTTCCTTGGATACTCCTTAACTAGCAAAGCTTATAGGGTTTTTAATAAAAGAACCCTAGTTGTTGAGGAATCTATGCATGTCACTTTTGATGAATCTAACCTATTCTCTTTGGAGAAAATTTTATGTGATGATGATATTGTAGATGACTTGAAAAGCATGCAACTTGAGGATACAACAAAGGATGTGCAAGACCATTGCCCAAATGAAGAGGAAATCTTTGCAAAAGAAGAGAGCATCAATGATCAATCACTCCCTAAGGAGTGGAGGTTTGCAAAATCTCACCCTAAAGATTTAATTTTAAAAAGTCCTTCACATGGCATCATGACTAGGTCTCGTATTAGAAACATTTGTAATAATATTGCATTCATATCTCAAATTGAACCTAAAACTTTTCTTGAGGTTGAAAAAGATGAATATTGGATTTTAGAAATGTAAAAAGAGTTAACTCAATTTGAGAGAAATAAATTGTGGGAATTAGTTCCTAGACCGGACCATCAAAATGTTATTGGAACAAAATGGGTTTTTAGAAACAAAATGGATGAGTCCGGGTTGGTTGTAAGAAATAAGGCTAGATTAGTGGTTCAAGGGTACAACTAACAAAAAGGAATTGATTTCAATGAAACCTTTGCCCCCATAACTAGACTTGAATCCATAAGGATATTGCTTGCCTTTGCATGTCATAAAGATTTTGTGCTTTATCAAATGGATGTAAAAAGTGTTTTTTTAAATTGTTTCTTAATGGAGGAAGTTTATGTTGAACAACCTCTCGGTTTTGAAAATCATGACTTCCTAAACCATGTTTATAAATTGACAAAAGCTTTATATGGTTTGAAACAAACCCCTAGGGCTTGGTATGAAAGGTTAAGCAAATTCCTCATAGATAATGGATTTAATATGGGCAAGGTTGACACAACATTATTTTTTAAGCATGAAAATCATGACTTTTTGATTGTTCAAATTTATGTAGATGACATTATTTTTGGATCTACTAACATTTCAATGTGTGAAAAATTCTCAAAGAGTATAAGTAGGGAATTTGATATGAGCATGATAGGGGAGATCAAATTCTTCTTGGGATTGCAAATTAAGCAAATGAAAGATGGAATCTTCATCAACCAATCCAAGTACATCAAGGACCTACTTAAGAGGTTCAAAATGGAATCATCCAAAGTTGCTGCTGTTAGTGTATGCCCTAGAAACCATTCGTGTTGTCGGTTTCAGGGCTAGTGATCTTGTATAAAATATTAAATTAT
>JAVXUL010002929.1:0-12820 GCA_035590515.1 Trichilia minutiflora | reverse complement strand
GTACAAGAGTTCAGAGATTAGTACTACAACCCCTTCCACTATAATAAGAAGAAGCAGGAATTCCTCAGATTGAAGCAGATGGATAAGACAGTGACAGAATATGAGACTCAACTAAAGAAGCTAGTTGAGTTTGTACCAGAGTTTGCTAATGAAGAAAGCTTATGCGCCAAGTTCGAGGAGGGATTGAACTTCAAAATCCATGAAAAGATATCACTGTTAAGAAATCAGGGGTACAAGAAGATGATTTAGATGACCCTTCGAGCTGAGAAGTTGATAGGAGAAAGAAGATTAAAGAGCTAGTTCTAGAAGAGGAGAAATATGAGTATACAAGTTGGCTCACCGTCCAAGAAGAGTCATAGCAGTGGTTCCTCCAGTGGTACCTCTATTACTAGTCTTGCAAGTATTTCATCATATTTTCCTCAAGGTAAAGGAACCTCGAGATTTGGATCACCGGCTTAAGGACATACTCAAGGCTCGAGGCAAGATCAGAGGGTGAACAAGTGTATTCATTGTAGGCAATATTATGTGGGAACTTTCCCTCTGTTATCAGTGTGCTACCAGTGTGGGGAGACATGACACATTAAGAGATTTTGTCCCAAGCTAAGCAAAATAGAGATAGGTGGATCAGACTAGTCGACAATACTCACACTATTAGCAGTCAGCAGTTGAGCAGGCAGCACCTTCTACTGGTAGAAGGTCAGGAGTGGGCAGTTCATCCACAGCATCTCATGGTACTCAGAAGACTCGAGATAGAGTTTAGATCAGGATATTCGCTTTGAGCTAGAAGTAAGCACAAGCTAACCCAGTTGTAGTAATTAGTATAGTTATCATTTTCAATCAACATGCATATACATTGATAGATCCAGGTTCTAACAGATCATTTGTCAACACCGCTTTAGCTTCTTATGCTAATGTCTCACTTCACCTTTAGACCAAGAAATAATAGTTCATACTCCACTGGGCCAGAAGTTATTGAGGAAGACTATGTTCAGGGATTGTGCGATAATGGTAAATGGAGTTGAGCTAGTAACTAATTTGATTCCTCTAAGGATAGAGGATATTGATGCGATACTGGGGATGGATTGGCTATCCAGACATCAAGCAACGGTGGATTGCTTTTTTAAGCAAGTGGTATTTAGAGGACTCAAGGAATCAGAGATTGTTTTGTCAGGTGAACGGAATATTTTATCTAATAGTGTGATTTATGCTTTGGAAGCCCAAAGATTAATAAGGAAAAGGTGCCAAGGGTATTTGACATATGTTGTTGATAATATTGTCTCTGGATATTCCATTGAACAAGTTCCAGTGGTGCAGGAGTTTTCAAATATATTTACAGATGAGTTACCAGGAATGCCTCCAAAACGAGAGTTTAACTTCAGCATCGATTTAGTACCGGGTACTACGCCAATCTCGATGTTGCCTTGCCGTATGACACCAGTTGAGCTTAAAGAATTAAAAGTGCAACTTCAAGAGTTAGTTGAGAAGGGTTTCATCTGATTGAGTATGTCACCGTGGGGTTCATCGGTATTATTTGTGAAGAAGAAGGACGGGACTCTACGATTATGTATCGATTATCGACAGTTGAATCGAGTCACCATCCAGAATAAGTACCCATTCCTAGGATTGATGATCTGTTTGATCAGTTGTAAGGGGCAAGTGTTTTTTTGAAGATTGACTTGAGATCAGGGTACTATCAGTTGAGAATTAAGGATAGTGATGTGGCCAAGATAGCCTTTTAGACACACTATGGTCACTATGAGTTGTTGGTAATGCCGTTTGGGTTAACTAATGCCCCACCTGTATTCATGGATCTCATGAATCGAGTATTCTATCCTTACCTTGACAAGTTTGTGATTGTTTTCATTGATGATATATTGGTTTACTTGAGGACCAAGAAAGAGTATGCTCAACATCTACGGATTATATTACAGACACTAAGAGAGAGAAGGTTGTATGCTAAGTTTTCAAAATGTGAGTTTTGGTTCTGTGAAGTAGTATTTTTGGGATATGTGGTCTCAAAAGAAGGAATCTTTGTAGATCCTCGCAATGTTGAAGCATTGTACAATGGGAGCAACCCAAAAATATTATCGAGACTAGAAGTTTTTTGGGATTGACAGGCTATTACAAAAAGTTTGTTGAAAGCTTCTCATTGATAGCTACCCCATTAACACGTTTAACGAGAAATGATGTTAAGTTTGAGTAGGATATGTAGTAGTCAATGATGCCTCTAGGTAAGGACTAGGTTTTGTTTTGATGCAAAATGAGAAGGTAGTTGCTTATGCTTCAAGACAACTCAAGAAGCATGAGAAAAATTACCCAACCCATGATTTAGAATTGGCTACAGTAGTCTCTGCCCTGAAGATTTGGAGACATTACTTGTATGGAGAGAGATGTCAGATTTTTACTGATCACCAGATTCTGTAGTATCCACTCACTCAAAAGAAACTGAATCTGAGGTAGAAAAGATGGCTCGAATTGATTAAAAATTATGACTTGGTAATCATATTATCCAAGGAAAGCTAACATGGTGGCAGATGCCTTAAACAAAAAATCTTCAGTAATAGTGACGTATGTTCGGTCAGCATACCTCTCATTGTTACTAAAATTGAAGAACTTGTATGTGATTTTAGAGTGCGGTCAAGATGGTTCAATGTTATTCAATTTTATTGTGAGACCGATCCTATGGGATCAGATAAAAAAAGGCAGATCTAAGATCCAGAATTAGTGAAAGTTTGTCAGAGAATCATAGAATGTAATGCTGGAGATTTTTACATATCTCAGGATGGAATCTTGACATTAAGAGGAAGGGTATGTGTACTTAGGGACCATGAACTGAGAAATGCCATCCTGGAAGAAGCTCATAGCTCAGTTTTTGCAATGCATCCTGGTAACAGAAAAATGTATGGAACCATCAAAGAAAGTTTTTGGTGGTCTGGAATGAAGAAAGACATTGTAGAATTTGTTGTCAGATGTATGACATGTCAGCAAGTTAAAGCTGAACATTAGAAGTAGCAGGAACACTTTAGCCATTACCCATACCAGAATAGCAATGGGAACATATCACCATAGACTTTGTGGTAGAATTATCACGTACTCAAGCTGGACACGATGCAATATAGGTGATTGTGGATCGGTTGACTAAGTCTACACACTTTCTGCCCATTCGAACTAAGTATCTAGTTGATAAGTTAGAAAGATTGTATGTGACAGAGATTATAAGGTTATATGGCATACCTGTGATAATTGTGTGAGATCGAGATCCCTGTTTTATATCTCAATTCTAGTCTAATCTCCAGAGAGCTATGGGTATAAGATTGAATTTTAGTTTAGCTTTTCACCCTCAGACAGACGGACAGTCAGAGGGAACTATTTAGACCCTAGAAGATATGTTCAGAGGGTGTATACTAGAGTTTCAAGGAAGCTGGGATCGATTTTTTGCCATTAGCTGAATTCATCTACAATAACAGTTACCAGTCCAACATAGGAATGGCACCATACGAAGTTCTGTATAGAAGAAAGTGTAGAACTCCTCTATGTTGGGATGAAGTGGGCGAAAGGAAACTAGACAAGATTGAGTTGATCGAAGCCACCACTGAGAAAGTAAAGATTATTAAAGATAGATTAAAGACAACTCAGGACAGGCAGAAATCATACTCGGATAATAGAAGAAGGGATTTAGAATTTGATGTGGGTGAGTGAGTATTTTTGAAAGTGTCACCCTGGAAAGGAGTGATACGATTTCAAAATCGAGAAAAACTTCACCCAAGATTTATTAAACCCTTCAGAATTATTGAACAGATTGGTCCAGTGGCATACAGGTTGGAGTTACCGTCAGAGATACAGAGGATACATGATGTCTTTCATGTATTTATGTTGAGGAAATATGTTCCTAACCCCTCTCATGTTATCCGTTAACCTTCTATTAATTTGAGAGAAGATTTAAAGTGTGAACTACAACCAGTTGCTATTCTTGATTGTCAGGACGGATATTAAGGAGTAAAGTCATCCTTATGGTTAAGATTTTGTAGAAGAGTGATGTTGTGGAGGAGATAATTTAAGAGCACAAAAGTCAGATGCAACATCAGTACCCCTATCTCTTCCAGTACTAAGGTATGTTGAATTTTGAGGACAAAATTCTTTTAAGGGGGTAGATTTGTGACACCCGTATTTAGACCCTGAGGGTATAATTGTCTTTTTACACATCTCCTGTTCATGTATTTGCATCTCTCATGAATATCGATGGTTTGTCAATATGGTTTTGGGGTTGTACTTGAGTTTTATTGTTGACTTGGAAGAGTTTGAGAGTGTAAACTTTGGGACCTCAGTGAATTTTTTTCTATTAAGGAAAGGATTCAAGAGAAAGTGTGCAATTTGTTCGAACAAATGGGATCAACCGTTTGAATGAACTCTTAGACCCAGATTCATTCGGACGAATGTGTAATTCGTTTGAATGAATAGAATATTTTGTTCGAACGAATGGTGGAACGTTCAGACAAAAATTGGGGGTACTCTTTGGAAGATTTTGGTCCCAAATTCATTCGAACGAATGGTGATTTGTTCAGTCGAATTAATGGTATCGTTTGAACGAATACTTGAATGTTCGAACGAAAAATTAGGGAGCTCTCTGACTTTGAAAGTGTCAGATTCATTCGATCAAAACCTGGTTCGTTCGATCGAAACCATATTTGTTTGAATGAATCCACTGATTCGTTCGATCGAATCAGCACGAATTAGCAAAATTATCCTCTTCTAGAAGCTTCTCCTTAAGAAAACTTAAGGACAAAATGGTAATTTTATCCTTTTTCTGTAAATAGAGGTCATCCCTCATCATTTCCACGGTTTCTTCTTTTTCTTCTTCTCTTCTCTTCCTTTCCCTCACGTTTTCTTCTCTATTATTGAAGCCCAACACCCCATTTTCATGATTTCTTCAATTTCTTCTTGATTTCTCATGACATTATATGCATTACACCCTCTATGAGCTTTGATTTGACGTTTGGAGCGCAGAAACAGAAGAGAGGAGCTAGGGTTTCAACTTGTATTTTAGGGTTTTCCGGGTTTGAGGCCAAACCGGAGTAAACCGATGTTATCACGAGATTCGTAGCGTCATTCCTAGCTTGTCTATGTATTCTATTTTTTGTTTTAACCAATTTCTATTGTATGAATTTCACTGTACATTCGTATTAATTTTCGTAGATTTATCACTCGTATTCTAGTTTTTAAGCGTTATTTGAGTTGTAATAGAGTCGAGAAAGTCGTAGGAAGTTAGAAATAAGAATTTGGAGAAAATAAGTAAACATAAACAGTAAACAAAGTTACTGTTCTGACAGATAATGTGGGGTTCATTTGTCGTACTCTCGAAAATGAACCGAAATGTATTAGTTTAGCTGCAATATGGGTCTATGTTGCTTATATTTGGGTAATTTATTTGGGTAATTAATCAAATAACGATGGGTTTGGACGGTTTCATGTTTTTATCCGACTTTAGAAAACCTGGGGTTAGCATGAATTGCATTCATTTGAACTCATATATATATTGGAACGTATATTAATATATTTGAATACTTGTGTTTAGGCGACGATAAGCGAGTGAGGTATCTGCGTGACACGTCAAGGAACAAGGGGAATTAGAGAGTGTAGACCCTCCCTAAACTGTGAGTGGACTGTTTTCTACTTTTGCTATTTATTTTCAAACTTACTTCTATGATTTAAATGAGATGTTAATGTTTTACAAATGAATTTGCCCAATATAGCGATTTATGAGAAAATGTTTCTATTAATATGTTTTTATATGGCTTTGTGATGGATTTGAAATGTTTTGGCATACCTGTATGATTTTAATATGACGATATGATCGGAGGGCCAGGATTATACTTGTTATGTGATACTATAGCCTAACGGCCATGCTTTATAATGATTATATGATGTTAGGCCAAATGTCCAGATTTGATATATACATTAGTGATAACAGTCTTGTGAGTTGGATTATTTATTGTAACTATAGTGTGGTAGTCTGGGGAGAGTTCACTGAGATGTGGACCCTAGGTAAGTGCTGAGATGGTAGCCTAGGGATGGCCCGGGAGAGAGGTCGCCTAGGTGAGTGGAGTCTGCACAGGTGGTCATGCTATATGATGATTGTGATATTATGAGGGAGATGTAATTGACCACCTGTGAGTCTCGTCGAGTTAGTCATGAACGTCAACTTGTGGCTGCTCGAGGTGAACGTCAGTGGTAGGCATGTTTTTTGAAAACCCTTACATATTTTATTTCTTGCATTTAAATTCATTTTGATAAAATAACATGTTTTATTTGCATATAAAACCCATTGATGGTCTCAAGATGCCTAGGGCCAAGGTAATCTCCGAGAAAGGCAGCCAGTCCAATAATTTTCACCATATGGTTTTGAAGTTTTAAATTAAAAGAAATAATATTGTTTTTATAGAACTCTTTAAGATATTTTAAATACGCTTTATTTGGTATCAATAGATGATTATTCATTTATGTTTATTATTGTTCACTCACAGAGTATACTTTCGTATACTCATCCCCTTCACTCTCCAGTTTCATGGTACGAGAGAGATTACGTTTTTGGTCCGGTAGTGATAGCTCCATCAGTTAAGAGCTTCAGGTATAAGCTATATCAACTCATCCTGCTTGGTCTTTAGTCCACTGGTGTCCACTTTTCATTTTCTTTTGTTTATGAGACTTTTATGAATGGCAAACAGAAACGTATTAAATATTTGAATTATATTTTGGGATAGACTGAATCCCATAAATTTATATTTTAAAGAGTATTTTATGAATTGCTGAGTACATTTATAATTGAAGTGTTTGAGACCTTGAATAATTTATTTGAAGTTTAGGTGTTTGGTGGTAATTATATTGGAAGTGTTTAGTGGATGATTTTTGGAATAGATTTTTGATAAATACCTTACAGGCTTAAAAAGGGTATTCTGTGTGATTGGATACACCTTGAAAGTCTGTGGCGGTTGTCATGTGTGGAACTCACGGATTAGAACGTGATAATTTTTAATAGTAAATACAGAATTTTACTTAAGCCCTAAAATTTTAAAATCTTACGTTTTGATCCATAACCCGATCAAAACTGCTTTGATCAAATTTTTTAAATTTTTTTTCGTATCTAAATATGAACAGAATGTGTCGTCTCAGTTTAAATCACATTCAGGTCAATTTCCAAGCTCTCATACATGTTAAGCAATTTCATTACAAAGGCACTTTTCACTTTTTCGGCCTACTATTATCTCTGAGCATGCTAACCCTCTTATTGATAATATTATCTCTCTCTCAAGCAAGAATAACCCTAGATATTGGTTGTGACCTCTTGGGCTCATCACGAAATTAGTTGTGAGCCAAAAACAATCTCATCCCAGTTGATTCGAATAACTCGAATGCTCAACGACTATAGTTAACATTTAATAATGTGCTATAGCCCCTAAAACCATAATGAAGAATATCTTCATTGAACCTTTATTCTATATTGTATGTTATGTATAGACAGATTCCTTTCATTCGTCTAATCCTAACTAAGTTAGAGCTCATAGGTATTAAAACTCTAAAACTTAGTCACCGCTCGAACTAATGGTCAATATAATCTAAACTTGTCGCCATGAATGCTTTTGTACAATATTTAGTAGCTTTGGCTAAAGACTTCTTGTCAGATGTTTACCATAGTCCGAATGAGAACTCAAAATTTGATTGAGTCAATGGCATCCCGAATTTAAAAAGTATCGAGTTAACGGATCTTATCTCGATATTCATTAGCATTATAATATAAACAACACATGACCAAATCGATTTCTATACAAGACTTGATGAGTTTTGTATATATACACCTTATAAACCATGCACATCTATATTAAATGTAATCTATGATGTCTCAAGTCCTAGGAATACTTCCTACACTAGCATAATTGCATGACAAATTATTGACTTCATACATATGTGTGATTTGTCATATTGCGATCATGTTCGAAAAATAGTTTTCTAACTGTTAATCCATATTAATATCTTTATAACACGATCATTGTGTTACCCGTTCTAACATCATCTCATGATATTTATCAGAGATATTTAGTATGCTTACTATATAGTATTGATGCCTAGTTAATATCACTTATGAAATTATCTAGATAATTCGATAATGAAATTATCTAGACAATTCATATGTATACTCTACCATTAGTATGATAAAGAGAGGAAGCAGTTTATACATATGAATAATAAATATTTTATTAATATATATATATATATATATTATAAATAGTAATTCAATGTATAGTGCACAAAACAAGAATGGTTTTAGGGCATACTACTCTAACATATACCGAACATTTTGACTTCAAATATTTCAGTCTTAATGACTATGGGTAGCATCTAATAATACGTCATAGTCCCTAAATCACGATGAAGAAATTATTCATCAAACCTTTCATTTATTGTATGTACTGGTAAGTTATATCTTTCTATTGTCCAATTCTAATCGAGTAAGGATTTATGGAATGTCAAAGCCCTAATATCAATTTATTTATGAATCATTGATTAATATGTCATAAATATGTTCTCGCAAACTCTTCATATGACATAGTAATTACTATAGTCATAGACTTATTTTTCATACATCCATCGACATTTAATTAGGAACTTGACTTTAATAAAGTCAATGAAAACTCTCAATTCAATTCATTGAGCTAACGATCTCATCTTGACTATCAATTGAACTTATATATAGACAATGCATAACCAAATCAACTTTAATATACAAGGCATGACTAGCCTTGTACTTATATACCATATGAACTATACGCATTCATACAAGGTTCAATTTAAACGTCTCATGTCTAAGAACTAAATCGCACACTAGTACAATATTTTGATAAATTAGTAACTACATGTATACTATATGATTTATCGATGTTTGATCACGTTCAACAAATAGTTCTCTACCTATAAATCTATCCTAATGCTTTTATAACAATACTCATATTGTCAACCTCACATATATCATTTTATGATATCTATAGGTAACATTCAATATGCTTACTGTGTGATACAGTTGCTCAAAGGATATCACATACGTAGAGAACAATTTTGATAAATTCGTTTAACTATTAAAAATATTTATCAAAATAATTCACATACATTCTTTATATTATTATATGTATTAATAAAGAAAACAGTAAATATATGTAAATAAAGAATAAATTCTTTTCATTACTAACAACATTTAATACAAAATCACAAGCCCTAAAATCGATAACATAAATTGTTTGTAGGATATATACTAACATTAATTGCACAACCACCAATAATTTAGAATCAATTAAGAAGGAAATAATTGTCTCTTTACTTACATGAGGGACTGGAAGATGCATCAATCAAATTATCAAAATCATCACAAAAAATTGTTGAATTCTATGATCTAAAACATGTAAAATTTAAAATTTTAAACATCCTATATTTAGATTTAATATATCTCAACATATATATATATATTAAAGATGCAAGGGTTTTGAATTTTTACCTTAATAAGAGTGAAGATTTGATGAAGATGAGTTGGAAACGTATCTAGTCTTTTTAATCTATACCTTCTAAACCTTAGGAAGTTTGAGGAAAACACTTTTCTTCTTTGGTTCTTAGCTTGGCTGAATTTTGCAACCTTTGAAAAGAGAAATTTTTATTTCAATTTTCTTATATATTTACTTGATAATTATCCTTATTAAATGAATACATTTAGGTCAATGAAATTAATCCACATTTAACTGTTAAATGTCTAAACATTTTGTTTAATTAGATTAGGCAATGATTAGTCAAATTAATTACTACATAATCCATATTTATCTATTCTTAACCATTATGAATTTAACACTTAATTTAAATTAATTAATAATTAATTAATTTAATGACTTCAAAAATCAATGGCTACATCTTCTATTTACTCCATGGATAATTATCAAAATAATAACCAAATATATATGACTTACTTTAAGTTAAATATATACATAATTATTATAATTCTTTAACTCTTTAAAGAATTAAAGAGTGCTACACACGCACACATATGCTTTATTTGGCTTTTTATTATTTCAGAAGGTGCTAACATTCATTGAATAATATTTTCTTTCTCTTAATAACTTTTTAAGACTTAAGGATATTGGTGTGATCATGAAGGGTCAAAATAGGTTACAAGTGAGTTATCATCAAATATTTTAGAATTAAATGAGTATGATTGGCATCTAAGAATACACCATAGCCCGTTATCCATAATGAAGTAATTCTTTATCAAAATTTATTTTGATTGTACGTATCATGTAGGTTATATTCTTTTGTTGTCCAATCCTAACCAAATTAAGGTTTATGAAAAATCAAAACTCTAAATTTGATGTTTTATGAATAATTGATCTATATGTTCTGAACTCGCTCCCTATGAACTCCTTACATGGTGTTTATTTAGTTTTGATCAGAGACTTAATTTTAGATATTTATGGACATTCGTTTCGGAAGTTGAACTTGGATAGAGTTTCCAGAAACTCTTAATCTTATTAATAAGCCAATCGTTCCCATCTTAACTATCATCTAAATCCTTATATGAATAACGCATAAGTAAATTGATTTTATCATATAAGATATAACTAGTCTTGTACTTATATACCATATAAACTATACTCATTTATACAATATCTGACTCTGATATCTCATGTTAAAGGATTACTTCGCACACTAGTACAATCTTTCAATAAATTATTGACTACATATATATCATATTATTTATTATTCTTTGATTATGTTCGATAAATATTTCACTAATTATAAATCCATACTAATATCATTATGACATGACTCTCATTACCACCCTTATTAATATCATCTCATGATATTCATAGGCGATATTTAGTATATCTACTATGTGATATTGATGTCCAGTCAATATCACTTCTGTAAGGAACGAATTTGATAATTTTATTCAATTATTAAATAAATTATCTGGACAATTCATATATATACTTTATTATATAACATAATTTAATAAAGAAAGTAACATATATATATATATATATATATATATAAAGAAGTCTTTCTTTATATTTATTACAAACTGTACAAATATAATAAACCCTAAAACTAATAATAGAAATGATTTTTAAGGTATATACTAACAAAAATCTTATCACAAAATTTTCAAATTTGAAAGTTATGTATACTAACAGTCATTAACTCACTTCCAAATCCAATGAGTTTGCCAAACAAGAGCATGAAATAACAAAAGCAAAAACCTTTTAATAAACATAGAAAAAACATTATAAACAAACTATTACTTTAAAAAAAAAATAGAATTGTTATTTCAATCAAGTAAAATAGTTAATGTATATGTTATACATTAAATTCAACTATTGTAAATTAAAATATAGTAAAATAATTATTATTGATTTTAATTTACATTAGTTTTAATAAGCTTAATAGATTTAACTTTGAGTAAATAATGAACTGAATTTATGTATAATATCTTTTGAGTTATCAAAGACTGAGACCTAATAATATGTTAAAATCTTGAAAACTAAGAGATGTGATTTCATGGTGTAATATCCCATATCTCGATTCAGGGGTAGTTTAGTAAATAGAAATAAGTTAGGGGTATTTTGGTAATTTTGCTATAATTACTATAGCAGTATTAGAATTAGTATTGGTTGGTACTGAATGAAAGCTTGTAATATCTAGATGATTATGCCACAAATGACACACGAATTGGATAAGTATTGAGAGAGTTATGGTACTTTCCGACTAAATGGGCAAAATCGCAGCTCGATTTTCAAAGCATCACCCCTGTAGCCAATTTATTTTCCAGATCTTTTGAGATCGGTAGGATGGTTATCATGTGTAGAGTCCAACGCCAAAAACAGCTCTTGATTTGGATAAGGAATGATAAAGTTATGATATTTTTGTGAAAAATCGGATGAAAAACGATCGAAAATGAGCGAAAACAGAAATTGACGATGCAAAAGTTTCCGAAGAAGAGGATAAACATTTGATGATGAATATGGGGTGGAAAATAAATCCCGTTAGGGAGCCAAATAGCAAAACAGAAGTCAAAATACGAAGTAGGATGAGAAATGACCGTTTTGTCCCCGAAGAGAAATTTATCTTGAAATTATCATTTTACCCCTGATGGCTATAAATAGGCCATAGTGGTTCATTTTCAAAAAAAATAAAGAGGGAGAGGAGAAGAGGAGGGAGAGAGGAGAGGAGAGTGAGAGGAGAGAGAGAAAGTATATTTTGGCCATAACTTTGAGCACACACGTCGGATTGAGGCACCGCTTACTCCATTGGACTCGTGTTGACGAGAGGTATCAGTTTCTGGTCTTAGGTTGCCAGAACAGTGCTCAGAGCTCACTGTAGCTTGGAGGAAAATTTTGATTTTCTCCGTAATTCAACCTCCAAAATCAGATGTTTTACCTTGGCAAAGCCGGATAAACTCCTGGTGAGTAGTTTTCACTATGAAACCGATGTTTTTTATGGATTGAAGAGAATGATATTGATTATGTTATGAGTTGATTGATTTTAGTTGTTTAGCTTGAAATTTGTGTTGGCATTGGTAACATTGAATTAGTAACAACGTTTTGATATTGAGTGTTTATATTGTGGGGTTCATTAATCTTAAAACATAGAAAAGATTGGTTAAGAGTACTTAGCACGCCAAGTGTTCGATGAAATGTCTAAGTGATGGTAAATGGCGAGATCTTATGAATTCAATGATTAGGAATGTTGCTGTGAACAATGCAATGCGTGTTGGGGTGAATGAATTATGAAA
>JAVXUL010002918.1:0-12821 GCA_035590515.1 Trichilia minutiflora | reverse complement strand
TTTTGTGTTTGATTTTAATTGGTCCAAATGGCTTGGTTGCATCCTACAAACATGAGGGTGATTGTATCATATTGTTTTCATTTATTTAATATATTTATTAGATAAATACCAATTAAAATAAATAGAAAATAAAATGAAAATATAAAAGATATTTTTGTTTTTCATTTTTTAATGAAAAATTATTTCAAAAATGGTCTCTCTCTCCCCTTGAGTTCGGCCAGCCATGGAAGGAGGAAAAGGATGGTGTAAAGTGAAGAGGATTCATCATCTTCATCACAAAAAGAAAGCACTCAACTTGAGCAACAAAAGCCCTAAGGTTAGTATCTTCAATTTTCATTGATTTCCATGTATGTAGCCTAGGGTTTTTGATGAGAAAAACTTATATTTATGCATGATATAGGCCATAGAACCTTCATGAGTTTCGTCTCAAGTAATCAGCATCCCAGCAGAATTAATGGCGCCCCAGAATTCTCACCGTCTCAGGCGTCATGAAGACTGAAGCTCCTTCTCAGACATGGCGTTGTCATCTACAGCACGTCTCAGGCATCCAACAACATCAACTGAGACAAGTCGTCTCCCTAGAAACCCAGATAGCTTCTTAAAAGAATCATCTCAGACCCGGATCAGGGCAAGAATTCCTACACAGAGTATCAATAGACATGTGCCCCTTCCTTCATATCAAAAATAGGAATGGTTGCTGACAGTTGGACCTTTAAATGCACCTGTCCCATCCTTTGATCATTTTTTCAGGTGATGGGATGGTGTCAGACCTATACTCTTGCAGATGTGTCAACATCATTAATGAAATTCGATTGCATACTGCCCTATATCAAACGTCACATCCTTTTCATTCTCCGATGCCAAGCCACTATTCAGGGGGAGGCACTATATAAGACAACTTTCTTTAACAGGGACATGGCTGAATCTCTCTCTCTCGGACTTTGGTGGATATTTTGGTTGGAACCTCATCGAAAGTTTTCACTTCAATGATATACTAATGAATCAGAGAGAGAAAATGGGAGCTTGTTATCATCAGTTTTAACCATTTCTGTTTGGTAGTCTTTGGGTATAGATTCTACACATTTTTCTCCCATTTCATGCAACTTTCGGTTTTCTCTCTGTTGCTTTCGTCGGAAGTCCATTTCTTTTTTCCTCCACATTATTTCTGATTTAGGCATCGGAATTTTTTCTTCGGGTACTCCTCCCGACGTCACTCCATAGGTGTTTGTTGTCTTTGCAGGCTTAAGAGGTGGAGCCTTATGAAAAACAACCACACTTTTAGTCGCTCTCCGGTGAAAAAATCTCCGTTCAACAACAGTTACATCGCCCTCATATCTCACCTATTGAGTCATTACTCATTGGCCATGAGGAAGGTCTATAGATAATTCTCGCACCAACAGATACTATTAGTATGCCATGAACTTTACTGCTATAGTAATGAAGTAATGAATGTTTGCTTAACTCTTAAGAATTATTTTTTCAGCTAATAAATAGATATGGTCTAATGTGAATTTTTAGTTATATTGATATCCTAAAAATTAAAATTAAAATTTTATCGATCTTTATTTTATTTATTTTTTTATGAGTATATACTCTTTTATTTTTTGTAAATACTGTATAATTTATTTGATTGTTATCTAATGATTTAATCCAGAATTTTTATGATCTAATTTAAGATTCTTAAGTAGGTCTTCACATCTTAACAATATACATAATACTTAATAAGTATGTATTTAAGTATACATGAGACTTTTTATTATTAAAGCAAAAAGAATCGTTTATATTCTCAAAATTAGAATTAAAACTTTATTAATCTCTATCTTTTTGTTTTTATATGATCATATATTCTTTTATTTTCTATAAATACTGTATAAGTTATTTGATTGTTATCTAATGATTAAATCTAAGATCTTTTAAATACTTAGGTTACTTTTTTATGATCTAATTTAAAATCTCTTAAATGTTTGCCTATGAAACTTTACTTATTATGCAATGTAGAATCCTTAAAGGCTTCTTTAATATTCTAATAACATATGTAATATTTGATATATATATACTTAAATATACATCAACTCTTTACTGTTTATATATAATAAATTTTTTATATCTCTTTCATCTTAAATTTATTTTAAAATTTTTATAAAGAATTTTTATATTTTTTTGTCTTAAACTTGTTTTAAAATATTTAATTAAGATTAAATTTATCTCCTCTGATAATAAGGATATTATCTAATTTTAATTTTTATAATATAATTTTTTATGATAATATAAATATACAGTAATTAAGAACAATCTCAATATATTTATTTATACGCTAATATAAAAGAAGATTTATATCTTTAAATAATATATCATTAATATATTAAAATAAAAAAATGAATATATATATAATTATTAATTATATTACAATATATGAGGGTATCCATTGAAATTTACATTCCAAAATATCACAAGAGAAACGTGTCAACAAATTAATGGTAATATTACACGCCAGCGTAGTGACGTGGCACAGGTTTTTAAGTCGACGGATAGAGTTTAGAAGAAATAGACTGACGATCATGGAAGGAAGCAGCTTCTGCTTCGTATTCAACTCCCTGCAAGTCTCTCGCTCCCGCTTACCGTCAAACGACAAGTCGTTTTGCGTATCTCGTATAAAGGCGGAGTTGGAGGAGCTCAGAGTTTGCACGAACCGCACTTGTCGGCGACAAGGCTCAGTGCAAATTCTCGAAACGCTGTCCGGTCTAGCACCACCTAGTGTCACCGTCAAGTCGTGCGGATGCTTGGGACGGTGCGGCGCCGGTCCCAACCTCGTGGCGATTCCCGGCGGTGTCATGATCGAACATTGCGGGACATCCTCGCGAGCTTCTGATATTTTGATGGAATTGTGTGGAAAGAGTGGTTCCAATGACGGTGTGAAGAGTTTGGAAGCGCTTGCGTTGAGGAAGAGAGCAGAGAGTGAAATTGAGAAGGCAAATTTCTCGGAGGCTGAACACTTACTTTCTCAGGTACGATAAATGCTTTATTGATTTTTCGAGAACTACCTCTTGGATTGTAAATTTAATTTATTCCCTGCTGAAGAAGTTTATATTCATATATTAAGCATGATAAACAAATATTTCAGATTAAAAAAAATACTAGTGGCTATAAGTAGAAATCGCTTTTGAGTAAAGGGCTTTTATAGAACCTGAAACTTATCAAGCGTTCTCCAGAAAGTACTCCAGTTTTTTTTTCTGATCAAAAAGCGTTTATAGAGAAGCATTTGAAAGTGCTTTTTGAAGAAGCACTAGTTTTTTCCGAGCACAGAAATTACTTAAATTGTTTTTCTGATAAAAGAAAATATTTTTAGCTGATTAGAGTTTAAAACTGGTACCTTGCGGAACCCTAGGATCTTTAAGACCGGAGGAATTGAACCCCTTAACATAACCACAAACTTGACAACTCAGCTACAACTCAAATTTGGAACGTTCCAAAGGTGGTTTTTGTGGTAGCTGCATTCTAAATGTTCTTGTAGTTAAACTTTATCAAAATTTTAAGGTGTAGCCAAAATGAATTGAAGGAATGTTTTTGAGGGGCAATACTGATTCCATTTTTCTTAATTGATGCAGGCCATAGGGTTGAAACCATTTGGTGGCACCCATGTTGTATATAAAGACAGGTTTGTTAAAATGAATCCTGTTATCAATGAAAACACTTTTAATACTTTACGGAAATCATTGTGAAATTCGGCATGTTTATTTGCTCAGCTTTGTAATTTAATGCATAAAGGAAATGTGCTACCGAAGTAGACAAGGAAATCTATTTATTTTTCCCTGGTAAAATTGATGAGTACAAATAAATCTCTGTAGCTGGTTAGTTTTCTAATCCTGATTGGAATGTCGGTCAGGGGAGAAAATAGAAAAGTAAATCAGCTTCATAACAACCTGAACTGCAATAAACTAGGGTTCATATGAACCTTGTTTAAACACCTGGGAAATCCAATTCAAGTTGAAACTAAACCATAAATCTTAATTTCTTTTGTGTCTAAGGGCGCTCGTGATATTTCTTTTCTATTGGTGTTTTCATAAAACAACAATGAAAATGAAAATGTTGTTTTCAGTTTGATGTTTTCAGCATTCAAGAATTCAACTTGACCAGAACATGATTTGTAATCAAATTGTGTTTGCTTTGATTGAAAGATGTATAAGACTTTTCTTCTATTCAGGTGTTGTGCAAGATTGGCAATGGGAAATTTTTCTGGTGCTCTTGAAGATGTCAGAGAAGCCTTGAAATTAGCACCACAGTACACTGAGGTCTGACTTGTATAGATTTATCACCAAAGTACTCATAAATCTTGCACGATAAACTTCTTATTGTAGTGTTGTAGAAAATAATTGCACCTCTGTTTCCTTATTATTGCAACTAAGTTTATGAGACCCTCTGCTAATCTTAAATCTTGCTTAAGTGAGAAGTATGCTGTTCACTGCATCCGGAAACATCGTTAATAACGTTAGGTCTTGGAATGAAACCTGCTTCATGACCTCACAAAATACAGAATGCCATACCATTCATTATAGTAGACCAAATGTCAATGACATATATTCACTGGCTTGAACTTGCAGGCTTACATTTGCCAAGGTGATGTCTTTTTTGCAATGGACCAATATGATGCGGCCGAAAATTCGTATTGTACATGTTTGCTGATAGATCCTTCCATTCGTCGTTCAAAATCCTTTAAGGTATCATCCACTAAGGTTATGTTGTAATTATAGATAACTACATTCTACAATAAACGTATCCATTAATTGTAGATAACTGACAGCATTGGAAGTTGTTATCATAGGATGGTTGCTATTATGGATCCTGCTTTCTTCTCTGTCAATTTCTCTAGGAATGTCCTAGTTTAATTTCAGCCTTTGGGCTTTAGCTTAAGTGATCAAAAGACCAGGCGGTGCTCGGAATTTTTGGATGGTCTTATCCTTTGGCCTTTAGCTCAATTGTCAGTTTCCTCTTTTTCTACTTTATCCTTTTCTTTCTCATTGTCTATTGCCATATTTTGGGTTAAGAACATGCTTTACCTCTCCATCTCCTAGATTTTCCTTTTGAAGTAATATTTTTTTAACGTTTTTATTTCAGTCTCGGATTGTAAAGCTTGAAGAAAAACTCACTACTGCAAATATGCTGTGAAAGGTGAGATATTACAGAAATCGTATGCGTAATATAATCACTAATGTTGACAGATGCATACTTTATGTTTCTGTTGTTCTGAGCATCAGTTAAAGTAGTTTATTTTTGGTGGCAAATCACTTTATGTGAACGTATTTCTAGGGGTTTCAGAATGGTTTCACATCAGATAGTTTAGACTGTTCTCCTTACTTTTTTGATGGTTAATTGTTTTATCGCTGCTTATTTTATTGTCAAGCTAGTTGGACGCAAACTTCTCTTCCTTATCTAGCTTATGACATGGTGCAGTTACAAAGTGGAATGAACCCATGACTAAATACATCCTAAATACAGGAAGATCAGCTGTCTACAAAATCATGAAGCAGGCAATACTAAGTATTGTAGTTTCAATTGTTTCTTTTTAACATTTCTTTTTCTCTTTTTTAGTTTTTCCTTTTCCTCCCAACTTGTAAATTCTCTCTTTCTATCCTGCAATATCCACTTCCAAACATCAAAACCACTCTCTCTCTCTCTCTCTCTCTCTCTCTTAATTTTAAAAATAGTTGCTACCCTATTGTATAGAGGATAATTTTAGATTTTGTTTATTTGATGATTAAACCTAGAAAATTTTCACTATTGGTACCAAGAGATTTAAGACCATACTTCCTCATCGCTATCTTGATTTCCTATGATGGACATAACAATAAATTATCGGTTTATTTTGTCAAAAACAACAACGTTATTTTCCACATTATATATGGAGCTACATTGATGCTCAGCTTCTGACCATTTTCACAGTGGTCACCTACTCCACAAATGTACCAACCTTGGCCAACCTCTGATAAAACCACCTAGTCACTGCCACTATTGAACAGCCTTACATACTGGTCTTTTGTGCAATCTTTATATGCAGCTGAGTTCACTTGCATTACATTGTGCAAACCTTTTTCATAGTTGAACACTGCCAGAAAATAATATCGATATATGAAATTGAAAATAGCGTATATATTTCTGGTAAAACAGGTTACAGTATTTGTGTTACCTATATATTTCTGTGTGAAATTGAAAATTTGAGCATGCATGTTTTATATCAAATCTACATATACCAAGAACATCAACAACATGAACTTCTTTTCCACTAGCCCAGTTCATGGAGTCGATGATGATATTCCATCCATCGCTGTCCCCAACAACGTGGGTTGCTCCTCTGACTTCTGCCATACTAAGAAATGCAGCAAGAACAAGGTAGAGCATGATTGTACTGGAGAATCGGTAAGCTTGAAAAAGCATTTTCTTTCCTTTTATTATCACTCATTGAAGGTGATATATCAATACTTTTAGATAGTTATGGATCTGCAAATGGTTTTCTTTTAAAAAAATCAGAAATATGGGTGGTGTGCTCACGATATTCCAGTGGTGTTCTGATTAGGTAGTCATGTAAATTGTGTTAGCCTGTTTACTGCAACAGTTTCTGTTGTTAGAAAACATTCCATGTTGGCATCACAAGTCAGCTGAATTTATTCTGATTGGTCATTTTGACATTTAGTGCGTGTGTAACCACATATTATATATTCTCTATCTCTCTCTTTTTTAAATAAGTTTCTAACAAAAAACTCATTGATTTGTTGTCTTTTAACAACTATGCGCATCTAAGAGTTATGGATCCAAATTTCTGAAGAAATATGAATGTTGGTAAAAGAGAAGCATATAATTGGAGATCCAACCTGAATATTATATTAGAGAATCAGAGATATTTGGGTTAACATTTATTTGTTCAGGTTGAAACTCCATTCAGTAGCCTTGAGCCCTTGGCCCGACAAGAAAATTAGCCTTCACTGAAATGGATTTATATTATTTGTTTTTATTTTCGGAGATCTTTATATTACTAAAATAATCGTATGGTTTAATACATATTTTTATATGAATTAATGTAGTAATATTAAATTACTGCTGCATATCTTATATTTATATGAGAGATGATAATTATATGATAATAATATGTTAAAAGTTTATTGATTTGTATAAATGGAGTTCGGATCTTTGTTTAATTGCATTAAGTGAAAAAAAAAATACCAGATTTAGATGTTGATTATCAATTCTTTTATTTTTGTTGAGAAAAAAATCGCACCATGTAAATATTAAAAGACCCTATTCAATACAAGTCACACTCCTTTCTTTTAACACTAGCAAGCAAGTTGATTCAATTTGAAAAGTCTTGTAGTTAAAGGGGGAAATTGCACCATCACCATCACCATCACCATCACCATCACCATCACCATCACCATCTGATAATAATAATGATAATAATTATGATTTATGTACGAAATTCTAAATTCAAATTTTAGACATTATACATTTAAATTTAGATGCTTCTTAGAGGTTTGTAGACCTACGAAACACAGCAAGGAGATCAAAGGAGCATCAGCTGTTCAATGAAAATCTTCTAACACTTAAAATTAGATTGGGAGAGTTTTTGTAGAGTGAAACTAAAGCAATAAAATGACGTATAGTATAGTTGAAAATTCAGAACTAGATCTTTTTTATTAAAAAGTTCTCACCTTTTATAGGGTCTTTGTACGTTTAGATGTCCAATTTATTTTTAAAAGGCAATCACACGGGTTTGCAAGAAATGATGGTCAAGGAATAATCATTTCAGATGTAGTGTGTAACCTTTTATAGATAATCGTTTTGTGGGTAATATGCTTGTATGATTATTTTCCCTCAAGATTTAAGTCATATTTGTCTTTTTCTAGCTTCTTGCTTCTTTCTCTATTATCAATGAGTAGTAATTCTCGGTGTTGATCTTGAACGGCTTTCAACTTGAGAAGAAAATATGTTTCGAGGTTGGCTTATGGTGACTTTTGAAGGCTTTGGTGGCTACAACCGGAGACAATATTAGTCCGAAGTGAATATTTTCCAAACGAGTGTTAATAATAAATTTTGCACCCTAAGTGTGTAGTATTAAATTTTACATCCTAGATCTGCAATTGAATAATTCTATATCGTGAAAGATAGTTGTTTTGTATGATTCAAATCTTCAATTCACCGAAAGTATATTCTTTATAAAAATTTGAGACTTATAAAATTTTATCCTATTTGTCTCGCACTTATATAAGATTCAGTAGATTAGGTTTTCCGCGTACAAAAAAAAAAGATAAAATAAATTTTATCTTGAGGTCAGGGGTTTTTAATAATAGATATATGTGTAACGATTAGCTCATTGAAAGAGTTTTAGGTCGGTAGCCTTTGACCGGATCCAAGCCGCATAGCAGGCCCTCGATATTTTTTTTCACACAATAATAAAGAGCATTCATACATACTTTGTTAGCAAATGTATTTCCATTTGCCCGGTTTCCTTAAGTACTGGTTAAGCTACCATAAGCACATGGTTTGCAATACAACATTTAACTTAAGAAAGGGGGGATGGAATGGGAGATGCTTAAAATGTACATGGAAGTTTCTATTCTTCCCTTATATAATAGGTCTAGGAGATTTTGATTTAAAATAATTAAAATCTATAATACAGTTATCGGATAAGGATATTAGCTAAATAACATTATAAAAAATGTGATATCTAATGCTACAAATGTTGCATCACATCAAATACAAATTTAAATTTATAAATCCACACCTTAATGCAAAAAGTAATTTTAATCTTAGAAAGCATTAAAAGTTTATGATATAGTTCATAAAATTTTACCACATAATTTACTAATTTTTTTTATTATAATATTCAAGTCTTTCGTTAAAATTTTTTGATCTTTTATTATATTTTTTTGGTTTATATATATATATATAATATAACCTCTAGGTTGAGAATTACAATTGTATATTAGTGAGTTCAATTCTTGTAATCTTAACATATGGTTCCATATTTATCATAATAATTTGTCAGTAATAAAAATCTCAATCACCAACTAGAATTGAAGTCCTAAAGCAAGAAGCATTAACATCGTAGCATCTAAAATATATTTCATTATCCATAAAAAACCTAAAAGAAAAAAGAAAGAAAATTACGAAGCAATATTACCTTGAATATGATCAAATGCAACTTGGATGAAGCCCACAATTAAAAAACTCTGCTTTCTTCACTCTTTCCCACCACTTTGATCCTCCCTTCATTTTCTTGCTTGTTTTCTTCTGCAACTTGATTTTCTCAAATTGCAAGTAGCTTTCCAAATCCATCTCCATCTCCATGTCCTTCTTCTCCTTCTCCTTCTCCATTCTGCTACTGCAACTTTTCAGATGCTCTTTCGCTTCTTGTTCTCTCTTTACCAGCATTTGATAATACTCCTTGTTTCTCTTCTCCAACCCATATATTTGTTCCTGCAAATCTTCTATTTTTTGGCTGAGGATGCAAACCCTGTGATCTTCTCTCATTGTTAACACACATCTAGCTAGCTCAGTTGCTTTTCTCTTCATGAACATTGCGTCCGACGCCAGACCTTTGTTCTCTTCCACAAGAGAAGTCACTTGGTACCCCAACTTCACATTCTCATTGACCAAAACAATCCTTTCGGATTCCAACAAGTCAAGCAAGTTCTTCAACAGTTCTATCTTCCTCCACAATTCTTTGCAGAGTTGATCCATGTCATTGACTTGGTTGAGTAGTATATCATTTTCGACATTCTTGGTCACAAGTTCAGCAACTATGGCATCAATGTTAGTGCAATTCTGAGATGCAACAGCCACTGTTGTTAGCTGTTGGAAGGAAATAGTGCTTTCCATGTCGGATTCGAGTTGGCTAATGTCAGTCTCACCATTTTCTTGATATTCTTCAGTCTGATAATCAACATCAGAAACTGTTGTGATTTCGGAAGAGGAGTTTCTGTGAAAATGACGTTTGTGTTTGCGGTTTGATTGGTGGCAGCGATCCAACAAGGTAATGTAACCATTGTATAAGTCTTTGAGAAGGATAAGAAGCTGAGGGCGTTTCTGGTAGTACCATTCAGCTCGTTCTGCAAAGGTGTCACCTGCATTATCTTCTTCAGATATGCTGCTTATCAGCAACTTCTTCACACTGTCTTCAACATCTAACCAAAAAACAGCAAAGTTTACATAATTGAAAACCATAAAAAGAAAATGAAAATGAAAATACAGAGGAAATCTCAAAATATGTGTAGCAAAATGACCAAATATGAATAAAGGTTTGCAAAATCAACTAGAACAACTTGTCTTAAAACTCTAAATTCCAAGAGAGATCAGAAGAAAGGACGACAATGAAAGAAACTGTAAGTTTGGAATTTAAGAGTAATTTTGTCTTAGGTCTGCGTCATGGATACCGACAGGAGCGCGAGTGTTTGATACCAGTACACGCTAGCGCGTAGGGGAATCAAGATGTGTAGATGAAATGGACAATAGTGTTTCTCCAAAAAAGAAATGGACGATAGGGAACCGAAAACGACAATGGGATGAAAGGTCGCTGTTAAGAAATCAAACGTTTACTGCAACAAGCCAAAGTGATTTGACACATGACTGAAAAAGCGAAAATTTACAATTTTCAAATTTTAAATTACAAAATTGGAAATATTTTCAATTTAAGAAGAAAAGATGATAATTCACATATGATAACTCACAGATTATCATCACGAGTCACTCAAAAAATTATCTTCAACATCATAACGCAACAATTCTCCACCGTTAATAATGCAAGTTCACCCAGTAGAAGGGGAGGGGGGGGACTGAAGTAAAAAAATGCGGAGAGAAAACAAATGAAGATAAAACAAATCATGGAAACAGTTGGCAAACGAGTTAAAAGAGTTAATAATAGAGTGCGAGTTCCCGTACCAACCAGGGCTGGTAGAAGCCACGATTGTTCGACGCTGTGTAAACTCTTTGGCAACGATTGATTGGAAGCAGATGCTTTCTCCGCCGTCTGATCAATCTCCGACATACTGGACCTACCGCATTAAATTGCTATTAAAATAGTTAACAAGATAAAAGATAAAACTCAATCTCCACTATTTCCAAAATTTAAGGATTGCAATTAAGAGAACCGTACAATCATAGGAAGAGGGAGAAGCAGAAGAAGGGGACATTAGCGCAGATCTCGATGGTGAATTAATGTTACATCAAATTAAGCCTATTAAAAGCTTCATAAATGTGGAAAATCTCAACGTTTACGGCGTTGGAACACCAATCACCATAATAAATCACCATGCAGTTTAAATATTATTGGAATATATCATCACCTTGCTCTTTAGTTGTTTTTAATTTAAGTTTAGAGAAAATGAAGTTTTCTCGGTGAAATGATAAAGGAAAGAAAAACGTGTTAGACAGAAGTAATCATTCTTAATGTAATCTGTTTGGTTGCCGAGAAAAGACAGAAAAATCTTCGCAGAAAGTTAAGAACCATACATCATGAACACAAGAGGTAACCAGCTCTCAACTGAACAGTATACATGAGATTCAATACACTGAGAATAATATTTCCGAATTTAATCCGTTTGGCTGCCGAGATAGAGAAAATTTTTCTTAGTATGCTAAAAGCTATGCGCCAAACAAAAGGAAAACTGATTGACAGCGTACATGAGATTCAAGAAACTGTGAACAATTTTCACAAATGTAATCTGTTTGGCTACCGAGAAAGAAGAAAAACTTTTCTGAGAAAACTAAAAAACATGCATTTATAGACACAAAAGTAGAACTAAGATACGCCGTCGGCTTCTCAAAGAAAGATAAAAAAAAGTAAAGGAAAAAAGTTAACGATATGAAAGATGAGAATCAACGTCTAGAAGTTTTCATTTTCTCTGAAACCAAACAAGTAGGATAAAACTATTTGAAAGAAAACATCATACCGTACCAATAATTCTGCTGGAGAAGAATCCAAAGAATGTGAAGAGAAGGCTCGCGTAATTTTAAATTTTGTACAGAGGTTGAGTGTGAGAGAGACGGTGAAACGTAGAATTATTTGAAGGGAACGAAAGAAGCTATGTGCTTTAAAGAGTGACGGAGGTGATTGCATAAAATCCGCCACAATATTTTTGATATTGACGCATCAAATGCCGAGACGTGGTCTGTCAGTGATTTTCTGATGTCGTGTTTTGATTTTCAAATTTACTGACTCATCTACTCCTAGGGTATTATGTCGACTAATTGTAGACTGCGTGCTTAAGTAGACATTGACTGGTGGAGTCCTTTCGTGCAAGGCCCGGTAAAGCATACGCTCTGCATGTACTTCCCGTCCTGGTTATCGCGAAATGGGCCTAAGAAATGAAGTGGGAGAAATTGACGTCAGATTTTCCAAGGCTTGGTTTGGGGTTAATGCCAGGAGAAAGCCAAATACTTCCTACTGTTTTTTAAAATAATAAATATTCTGCTGTCAACATCTTTACAATAAAATTCTTCCTCTTTCTCTTTCTCTTTTTTCTTCTTCTTCTTCTTCTTCTTTTCTTTTTAAATACTCCCTTCACTCAAAAAAAAAAAAAATTCATATAAATTTTAAAATTAAAAAAATAATTTAAATTAAATTTATAATTTTAATTTAATTAAATTTATAACTTTAATAATTTATTTTATAATATTTTATACTAAAAAATTTTATAAATTATTTTTAAAAATTAAATTTAAAATATTTTTATTTTACATTCATAAAAAATATAATTTTTTTTATTTTATAATTTAAATTTATAAAAATTTTATTTATTTGTATTTTTAAAAATTAAATAAAAATAATTTAAATA
>JAVXUL010002907.1:0-12821 GCA_035590515.1 Trichilia minutiflora | reverse complement strand
AGAGAGTTAATCATACTTTAAGTGTAAAATGATAAATTTAACTCTTAATACACATACACTTTTATGTACTCATCATCATATTTTTACGATCAAATGAAACCTAATTACAACTCCTTAAATAGTGAAGATCAACCTTACAATTCTCTTCCTTTAAACAGGTGAAGTGCAACTTAAGATAAAATCAGAAAATAATTTTGTTTCTTCGACAAAAGCAGATAAACAATAAGCTTATAAATCAATTTTTTCACACTAAATAATATGAAAATTTTATTTTTTTTCTTGCTATTTCTTAGTGATGTCTAATGGGTTTGAACAGACAATTTCGGGGTGGTTTTGACGGGGTTAATGAACCAAGAAGGGTGAAACCGGCCTGAACCGATAACACAGACGATCCATCCGGGTCAGGCTGGTTTCATTATTCTTAAGTAATGGAACTGAACCGGAACCAAAAATTAAATACTGACGGGTCAGTCCGATTCGATTTTGATTCTGAAATGATTTTGATTTTGGGCCGATTTCGGTTCGATTCTAAGCCGGTTTTGGTATGATTTAGAGTCAGTTTCGATTAAAATAATTTTTAAAATTAATTAATTACATATTTTTTTAAAGATTTCTACTTAAATTCTATTTTCTATCATCCTTATTGATATTACTTATTTTTATTAATAAATATTATCATATATTAATTTTTATTTTAACATATATAAATAATTTGTGCAAATATTTTTATAACTTATTTTATTTTAATTTGTAACTTTTAAACTTAAACTAGTTATAACTTATTTTAATTTATATATAATAATTTTAATTTTATTATATTCATAGAAAATATTTTCAGAATATATAAAAAATATTTAAAAAATTATATAAAAAATACCTTCAATGGTATACATTTTTATTAATTAATTAAAAAATACAATAAGGGAGATATTTTAGTTTTAACCTCATAAATTTTTTTACATTCAATCATATTCATATATTATAACATAAAAAAAAACAAATAAGTTAAGAAAATATTACAAAGAGGGGTTATGAGTACACAAAAGTGTATGTACACTAAGCTCTAAATTCATTATTTTACACTTTGAAGTATGATTAACTCTTTCTATTTATACATATTTCTAGTCTTTGATGTAAAATTTACTTTGTTTGTAATTTTAGCTAATTTTGATTTTAATACAGTGAACGTAAAAATGTCATAACTTTTCATCCAAGGGAGCTATTGAGGTACATCTTGATTCATTAGAAAGCTAATATATTGGAATAAAACTTTTATATTTGATCCAACCATCAATTCGAGTCCTAAATTATATTTTTACAGTCATCAATCAAACCTAGTTATTGTCTAGTTTAGACCTACCATGCTTCACTCTTTTACCCATATCTTTTAATAGAAATTTCTGATTGATCTGAAATAAGTAGCATATGAAAGAGGAGTCAAATATCTACAACTTATATCTTTACCACGAGAGCTAAATCATTGATATTTAAGGTTATCCATGATATTTTTGTGGCACTTAGAATATTTCAATTTCATTTATCAAAGTTTTCAACTTAATTGTCAAATATTACAACTACCTATTTTAAAGTTTAGCTCTCATGTTTGCCTATAAATAAGAGGTCTATTTTGTGTTTTAGGAATGTAATAGATGTAATAGAATTAGTTTATAATAAAATTTTATTCTCTCACCTTTATATCTTTCTAAAGTACTAGTTAAGGTTAGGAGGTTGATACTAAGGATGTATGGTATGTTCTTTAGATCCCATATTTGTTTTTAATGTTACAGTTCTTTTGATTAATTGCATATCCATGTTTTGAAAAATATTTTTAAGCATTTAAACTCTTTGATTTTTATATAGACATTTGGCACATTGAATGCTTGAAAAACTTTCCTTGATTCATTGTAGACATATGGCACAAAGAATACTTTGAACATTAAATGTTTTAAATGTTTTCTTACATTTTTTACCAATTAATTTAAAGATATTCTTTTAATCAAATATTAATTTTTTGAAGAAAATATATTTTTCGTTCATCAAATGATTTTGATCTTTCGATTGGGATAACTCTTTCATTAATCTTAATTGAGTTAACATAAGGGATCTAATTTACTTCCACCATCCTAAAATATCAATTTCTAAAGCCTTAGTGCTTTAGTTTATTTTAATCTTTATTTGATAATTCCTTCTTTATCGTCAATCAATCACTTATTCTACCTTTACTATTAGACCTTAGCTTGGACATAACCTAATTAAACTCTTGAAAAAAAACACTCCCTATAGATACGATATTTGGACTCATCGGATTATACTATAATAAGATTACCTATACTTGAATACAATAATCTAATTGAGATCAGGTTTTTGGCGCCGTTGATGGGGAGTATAATTAATTAAGATAAAATTAGTGTAATTAATGAAGATAAAATCATAAATAATCTTATATTATAGTCAATATCTTCGCGAGACATCACATGAGTAATCAATTAACATCTCTGTTAATTGATTTTGTAATTGGATCTGCAATCATATTGTACATGGATGAAAATTGTATATTCACTTCTTTTTGTGTGACAAGATCTCTAACAAAATTATACTTGATATTTATATGTTTGGTCTTCGCATGATACTTGGGTCTTTTATAAAAGCTATCGCTGCTTGACTATTACAGTTCACCAAGACTATATTTATAGTATCTTTTTTTACTCTTAAATGATTAAAAAATTTCTTAAACCAAATAGTTTCTTGGATTACAGCTGAGAGTGCCACGAACTCAGTTTCTATAGTGGATAAAACTATATATGTTTGTTTCTTACTACACCAACTAATGGTACCATTGTTTAGTAAGAAAACATAACCTGAAGTTGATTTTCTTTCTTCTAAATTTCCTCCCCAATCAGCATCAGTATAGCCTCTTAGGTGCAGATCCTTTCCTTCGTAACATAATGAATAGTCGATCATCCCCTTAGAATTCTTTTGACCATTTTCCAATGTCCCAGACCTAGATTTGACTGATATCTGCTAGCCACACAACAGCAAAGCAGATATCTGGATGGGTATACATCGTGACATATATGAGACTACCTGCAGCACTAAAATAAGAAATCTTTTTTATTTGTTCCTTTTCTTCTGAAGTTTTTAAACCTAACTGACTACTCACTTTCTCATTTCTAATGATAAGAGTAACCACGAGCTTACAGGTATGTATATTGAATCGTTCAAGAATTTTCTTTATATAAGACTCTTGTAAAAGAGCAAGTAATCTCTTTTTACGATTCCTTTTAATCCTTACACTAAGTATGTATGCAACTTCACCCATATCTTTTATTTCAAAAGTTGATGATAACCAACCTTTAACTTCTTTCACAAACTCCTCATCATTTACAGTTAATAGTATATAATCTACATAAAGTGATAAAATTATAAATTTGCCTTTGGATCTTTTGACACACAAACAATGGTTTTTATCACTCTAAAATCAAAAGAGATTATTGATTAATAAAATCGCAAGTATCACTTTCTAGAAAACTGTTTAAGACCATAAATTAATCTTAAAAGCTTGCATACTTTATGCTCTTCACCTTCTTTTATAAAACCTACAAGTTGCTCTATGTAGATTTCTTCATTTAACTTTCTATTTAGGAAAGTTGTCTTTACATCCATTTGATGTAGCTCAAGATCTAAACTTACTACTATTGCCAGTATGAGGCAAATAAAGGTAGATCTTACCACAGGTAAAAAAGTTTCATCGAAATCTATTCCCTCTTGTTGTGTGTAACCCTTAGCCAATAGCTGAGCCTTATATCTCTCGATTTATCCATCAACTTGACACTTGATTTTATGAATCCATTTGTTCCTTATCACTTTACGTTATTTTGGGAGATTTACCAACTCCCAAACATGATTTATTCTTATGGACTCCATTTCCTCTTCCACTTTCTTAACCCATTATCTTTAACAGGATATAAGAAAGCCTCACTAACATTTTTAAGCTTGTCATCATCTTTTGGAGCCAAAAGAAGAAATGCTTTATTCTTAATATTAAAATATCATAGGGGAATTTTTCTTCGATTACTTCGTTTAGGTTGAGAATATTGCGAAACACCATCTTTTGAAATGAATTTAACATTTTATGAAATATATTAACTATTATCTGCATTCTTCTTACTTTCACTTGGGATTTCTAAGTTCCCATTTAGATCAGATGGTACCATTTGAATAGTTAAGTTATGCAATTGATTATCTTAATCCTTTGTTTCAAAGAGTACAAATTATTGATTTAATTTGCCTCTGCTTGAAAATTCTTTCTCTAGAAAGACAACATCTAGTGATTCATACTCAGTTACACTCTCACTTTCTTATTCACCAATAAATATATATCCTTTAGAATGCTAAAAGTATCTTATAAATATACTCTTCTTACCTTTTGGGCTTAACTTTTCAAATTTATGTATCATATGGTGAATATAGACAGCACAACCCCAATGTCTTAAGATACTTAGATCTGCTGTACGACTTGTCCATAACTCATACAGGGTCATTGTAACTAATTTAGAGGACACTCAATTTAGGACATAGATGATAGTTAATAATACATCACCCCTAAAAGTGACTGGTAAATTAGTTTGTGCTAAACCTAAACATTTCTAGAAGAGTTATATTTCTTTTCTCTACAATTCTATTTTGTTATGGAGTATATGAAACCATTAACTATCTGATTATACCTTTTGACTTATAAAAATTTTTAAATTGCTCAGACAAATATTCTCTACCTTGATTGGTTCGTAACGTCTTTACTCTTATGTTTAACTCGTTTTTTTATAAGAAATACATAATGTTTAAAGCAATCTAATACTTCAAATTTATGTGATATCAGATAAACATATCCGTATCGAGAAAAATCATCCATGAAAGTGATGAAATATACAGCTCTATGTCTAGCCCTAACATTCATTGGACCATAAATGTCTGAATGAATTAGTTTTAATAGAATTTTGGCTCTAGTTCCTTTATTAAATGGCTTTCGAGTCATTTTGCCTATTAGATAACGCTTACATATTGACATTATTTACAAGCCTTCTCTTGCCAATCTTTACATTCATTGTTGGTTTATATGGCCTAATCTAGCATGACATACATCTCTACATCATCCAACAAATTATTTAAAGTAGATGCTACTAGTGAAGAAACAAATTCATTAACATTAATACTAACATTAACATCTATCACAATAAAACCATTCATTATATAACCTAAACCATAAAATGAGTTTTCAAAAAATAAACCAACACTAGTACCATGAAAGTTTATAGAAAAACCTAGCCTAAGAAGAACAACTACATAGATTAAATTCTATCGCATTTGTGGAACATACAATACATCATGTAAAATGAGAATTTGACCGCTATGCAACACTAATTTGCATGAGTCGATTCCTTTTACTTCTACTCTATTATTATCCCCCACATATATCTATTTAATCCTTGTGGAATGCGACGATACTCCATAAAAGCATCTCTGTCTTTGGCTATATAGTATGTGGCACGTGAATCTACAATTCACAAAGAATTCGACTCAATTAAAAATACAAAACTAAAAATAAATACAACATTAAAATTCATATTAAAGTTCTTTATATTTTCTTTGTCAGTACCCCGCTTGGGCTCTGAACAATCTAGAGTAAAATGCCCCTTGTTGCCACAATTATAGCATTTGATTTTTAACATGTTCTTCTTTTTCTTGAAAGGACCCTTTCTACTATTTTAATTTGGATTATTTTTCTTCTAACCTTCTTTACCTTTCCCTTGAGGCCCTTCATTAGTTGGCCTCTTTGAACTAGAACTTACCAAATATGCATTAGTATCTGGTCTAGTTGCTTTTATGCGATCCTCTTCTAGTTCAAGATGACGAGCATCATCATCAAAAGTCTTAATGCTCCTATTGTGGGTTAGGTGTACCTTCATATGCTCCCAATTGTGTGGTAAAGAGCGAATTATAGCCTATAGTTGCTATTCATCAGTCATAATATGGCCAACCTCTTTAAGCTCGCTAATCATATTCAACATATGGAACAGATGTTACCTCATGTTATGATTTGCTTGCTTTTTATAAGTATCAAACTTAATTGTAAGTTGTCTAAGCTTAGTCACAGAAGTTCTACCAAACTTCTCGTTCAAGGCTGCCTACATCTCAAAGGTTGTGACATATTTACGAAAATCTCGTATGATGTCATCTTCTATACTACTCAACATAGTAATTCTAGCGAGAGAATTCTTTCTTTTTCAATCATTATAAGCTTTTAACTCTCTCCTATGTTGTATAATATTACCTTCTCTAGGTTATTCCATGGTATTATTCAAACATTCTAGTGCCTTTTGCTCCTCCAGCACATATTGAATTTTCATACTCTAAATTTCATAATTATCCTTATTAACCCTAACTTCTTTATTTAGATTGATAACTATGTTTTTTGTCATTAAAGCCATTAGTCTAGGAATTTTAACTATATAAATTTGCACGACTATTAATGCCTATCAAAGTTCACATTTAATCTTTACAAATAAACAATAAATTAATAACTATGCGCCTAAAGTATAAAATCGAAAGAATACGTGGAGTACGCAATCATCTTTCATGATCTTCATTTGCATTCATCATTAACTCAATTTCATTATGCAAAGTTTGGTTCCAAAACAAAAATATTGTTTTGAAAACTCCTATATAACATAAACAATCTCTATTATTATGCTAATAAACAAATTATAAAGAAAAATAACATTTGTATAAATATATAAATGTGCCATAAAATTAACAAATAATTTTGTTTGAATTAATAAATAATTTAAATGAATGACTATTAAAAATAAAACATATACATTTCACTAAGACTTAATGATCCTAACTCTCCTAAAGATCGAATCCATAATCTGTTTGAGATTAGGATGAAAATTATTCTTCCTAAATCTTCTTTTGCTAGCATATCATACAAATAGTATTACTAGCTTTTTATAGGTTTTGCTTTACTTAAGAGACTTTCATAAAGTATACATAATAATTTTTCATATTTTCGAAAGAGTATTATATAAAATAAAAATTTTAAATTCCTCATATAAGTGACATTCAGCAAAGATAGCTTCCTGAATTTTCTTATTTAGTTGAATCACATGATAAATTATATTAATGTCTAGATCTAATCGATGATCATATAAATCAGTCAACAAGTCTCTAGATTGAAGCATTTGAGTTTCAGTATGTATCCTAATTGGGGTTTGAATAATGCATGCCATTTTTCCTTGACAAACAAGAAAAAACACAATTAGGTACATACATGAGAAAAATCGGACACAAAGTTCTTCCAAAAATAAATAAATAATAATAATAATCCTCAATTAGTGAAAATTTTATTTATTTTTTTGTTTTTTTTGTGTGAATTATTACAAAAATAATTCATAATTAAAAAAATTGAATTCTCTAAAGTTATGGAAGATTTTGAAGTTTTTAAAGTTATAAAAGAGTTAATTTTTTTATAATTATATTTATTATTACAAACAAATCACAAAAAAGAATTTCAGTTCAGTGGACAAAAGACAAACCTTTGCTCACTTTAGGTATTGGGTTCAATTCCCAATATTATATAAAACTTAAAAAAATAATTTAGTCCTTAAAACAGTATCTTTTGTCAATCCAAGTTGACAGGATCTAATTAGAAGCTAGAACGTATCTCTGGCCATTACTCAATGATTTTAACTCTGTTTCATTTGTTTAAATAGTCGTTTTTCACGTTTTTTCATGCTTTACAAGATTATACAACCATTCCTTAGAAATAATCATTCTAACTATACAGAAAGATGAATTTAAATTTTAAGCAATATAAATTTTCATATTTTTTATATATGAAATTTCAATACTTTTAACTAAGCTTTGATACCAATGTTAGAAAAAAATAAAAGAAAGCTTTTAAAATAAATATTTATGGGTTTCTCCTGTCATAAATAATAGTCCCTTTCTTATTGATTGAATCCAGATCACAACAACGGACACTAAATATAAAATTCAGAGTCTAAATACCTTGAGTTCTTACAAGAATATAGAAGTTTTTCATAACATTAAAAGTTTCACCATTGTAGAATAAATTTCCTTTTATATAAGGGAAGTTATAGGGAAGATAAATATTCATTCATTATTCTCAACCTTCTCTTATCATTATGAGTGTTATGGAAAGATGGAGAGTTTATTAATAACTCGCCACTATGTCACATTTAATGCCCACTTTTCATCATTAATCATGGGTGTTATGAGAAGAGAGAGAGTTTTTAATAACTCTTTCATGTTTTATATTAACCATTTTCTTTGGCATAACATTGGACTTCTTTTATACACTCCTTTTTAGGAACCAAAAGCCAACGATAATAAGCACTGGAAAGACAATAATTTGAGGAAAAATTGTGATAATTATTGACAATGAGATTCCACGTTTTCCCTGCAGTAAGAGTAACCATTTTAGTTTAGTATGCTAGAAATTTATGGCTATAAGAAAACCAACTGAATGATTGAATATCCAAAATTAATATCTTTCTTTGTGTTTTTCCCTCCACATTCCGAATCAGATGATTGCCTAACCGATAAAAATAGGTAATCATAGGGTAGGTGAACCAATGGCACATAAAACAGTATATTTCACTGAAAATAATTAATTTACAGTCATAAATAGGGTTATCCTTGAAACTAAAATGATGATGAATAGCATAAATCAAAAAGTAGAATAGTTAATAGAAAGTGGCTTAGCTTTTACCTCTATATCTAGTTACGTAACCAGGAGAAGGAGATAGGATCACCAGTGTACGTGCCTATGCCATCGTTCCATTGTTATAAAATGAGTACACTCTATAGTGGATATCACAACTCGGGTACAAAACTCTCCCCCCTTACTTTCTACTACAAAAACTTGGTAACTATGTAATAGCTTCTTTAAGACATAATCATAATCCCTACCTGACAGGTCTGATGTACGCTGCGCAAGACCATATAGTGTCTGAAATTATGTGAAATTTGTCTTTCTTGTTGCATACTTTTTTGGAATTATCTGAAGCCTGGGCTGCAATTTCATTCATCAAGCTCTTCACTAGCTCGTCAAGCTGGATTTTGTCTATAACACCTTGTATTTGAAATAAAGATACTTTGGTCATTTTATATATAAGGATATTTTTGTCATTTTATAAAATACATGTTCGGGTGCTGGACATTATGTTAATAACTCTTCATTCTTGATTATTTTGTGATTGAGGTAGAAGTTATGAAAAAGTGGTAAGTTGGAAACCTTTTTTTCAAAAATCTCATTTACGCACTCGAGCTTTCGGATCAAATTCTTGTTGATCTGAAAGTCACATTTGCCCTTGTTTCATCTTTTTCTTTCATATTTTTTTTACTGCTCCAGGGCAATTCGATCATTACTCATTCATTTATTTTCATTTGAGATAAATCAAGCCAAAATTGAGTCATTTCTTTCCAGTTTTCTATTTCTTTCCCATGAAGTTTGTTGGTCTGCTTTGGTTGGTATGTTTTTTTTTTTATTTTCTCTTAATTTCTCACTTTTCATTTGTTTTAACTCTCGTTTCTTGATATAAATCTTATGTACTCATCACAAACTACACTCTAGACACTCTGTTTGCTCAATTCAATTGACAATTTAGTCAAGAGAGGGTTTTAAGCACTATTTATAATTTGAGAATTTTTGTAATTACTTATAATCTGGACATCTACGGGTTAAATTAACTTTGTGATGAGATTCATAGCTTTATTATGAGTTCATTTTCGTATTATGATTAATTTTTTGATGTTAAGTTATTGTTCATACTGAGTTATTATTTTGAATCATAAATTGTGAATTAGTGTAGTGAGACTCTAATTGTTGTCGTGAGTGACGTTTAGTTAATCGAATAATTATTTGATCTCTAGAATATAGGAAAAAGTAGTTTTAGACGGAGGAATTACTCGAATATGAGAATTTAAATTACATTTCGCGTTATACTCTGATTTTCTGACATTGATGTTACTGTGTTGTATATACGCTGAGGGAGCAGCCATCCAGTCCTCATTGACCTGATCTCCATTTGGTTTTCTTTTGCTTTTACACAGTGAGTGGATATGACTTAAATTTATTATGTTTCCAAATGATTATGGTTGTATTATATTTTTCTTGTGATATGTTTATATATAGATATTGTTTTATATATGCTTTCAAACTTAAATTCTCTAAGAACTGGAAGTGTTGATAGATACAATGTGTTATGGTCAGGAGTTGGCCCTTATTTATGATTCTATTATGGATATCAGATTTTATATACCTAATATATATTCTAGTATGAGCAGTTACATGTTAATTGATATGTTTGATTTAGTTTTTAGATATTGGTATTATGAAAATTTTATAACTTATTCAAAAGTCATTATATCTATTTCTGATCTCTTTTGCTTTTGTTTCTCTTTATTTCTGACATCTGAATTTAGCCTGTATTTTGTATTTTCTTATCCTAGTCGGAATTCATAAGGGGGGAGAATACATGTGCTCTGAAAGCACATTCTGTTATCTGCTCTATAAAGGTACCAGTACATGTGAGAAGTAGGGGGTGAAGGACGATCTATTCTCTGCTCTATGAAGGTACCGGTACATCTCTCATTTCTAGAGTAGGTCTTGGGTATGTGCTGATATGACATGGTAAGGTTATAGTGTATGCTTCAAGGCAGTTAAAGGGATATGAGCAGAATTACCCTAGGCATGATCTTGAGTTGGCGGCAGTGGTGTTTACACTGAAGATATGGAGACATTATCTCTATGGAAAAACCTTTGAGATATATACTGATCATAAAAGTCTTAAATATATTTTTGATCAGAGAGATTTGAACTTGAGACATAGACGGTGGTTGAAGTTGCTCAAAGATTATGAATGCACGATTCATTACCATCTAAGAAAAGCTAATGTGGTCGCAGATGTCCTGAGAAGAAAATCTATAGGTAGTTTGTCCCATATTTTAGTTGATAGGAGGATTTTAGCCAAAGAGCTGCAGAGCTGTATGTATGATGGGGCTAAAATTTGAGTTTCTGAATTTGGAGGACTGATTACTCAAGTATAGGTGAAATCTATTTTAGTAGAAGAGATTAAAGAAGCACAGCGAACGGCTTCATATGTAGAAGAGAAAAAGAGATATATTAAGCAAGGGAAAGGAGATGAATTCCGAATAGATGATCAGGGCATCTTGAAATACCGAGATAGAATGGTCCTGCCTCCCATACAAGAACTTAAGAAACAACTTTTAGAGATAACCCATACTTCTACCTATACCTTGCATCCAGGAGAAATAAAGATGTATCATGATTTAGGAGAATTTTACTGGTGGGAAGGCATAAAAAGAGATATTTCTGAATTTGTAGCTAAGTGTTTGACCTACAGCAAGTGAAAATAGAACATCAAAAATCAACTGGCACACTTCAGCATCTGGATGACCCTGAATGAAAATTAGACAAAGTGACTATGGATTTTATTGTAGGCCTCCCTCGCACTTCTAAAGGTTATAATTTTATATAGGTCATTGTCGACAGATTGATGAAATCAACCCATTTTCTTCCTGTTAAAACCACCTACACTGCGTCTCAATACGCTGGAATTTACTTTTTTCTACATAGAATACCCTTTTCTATTATTTCTGACCGGGGTTCTCAATTTACATCGAAATTCTGGTAATCTTTCTAAGAGGCTCTAGGAACCCAACTCTATTTTAATACTGTCTTTCATCCTCAGACAGATGGACAATCAGAGGGGATAATTCAGACTCTAGAGGATATATTACGTGCCTGTGTGATTGATTTTGAGGGTAGTTGGGACCAGTATCTACCATCGACTGAATTTGCTTATAACAATAGTTATCATTTAAGTATTGTAACATCCCGGTATGATGAGGGTTGAAAGTGGGGCTAGGGCGAGGGTACCTGAGCAACGAGCGACTTTTGGCAGGCTTCTAAGATGGTAGAGATGAACCGAATCCCACATTGAAATGGGAGAGAAAGTTACTGGGCTATATATGTAGAGTTGGAACAAAGTTATTAATAAGGCCTTTTGGGATGGGTGACGGTTTCTTTTCAAGAACTACGCAGTTAAGCGTGCTTAGGTAAGAGCAGTACCAAGATGGGTGACCTTTTGGAAAGTTCTCGGGATAACCACCCATTATCAAGTACAAAATCGCGAGGCTCCAAGGATTGGACTAAAGCAAACAATATTATTGATAGGGCTAGGTGTTATAATTAGTATCAGAGCCAACTCTCCTCTAATACGATGGTGGTAGTTCGAGGACGAACCAGGTAGAAGCTGGTGGGCCTGTAACATCCCAATCCGATGAGGGCGGGAAGTGGCTTCGAGGCGAGGGTGCCTGAGTAAGGAGCGGCTTCTGGCAGGCTTCTAGGACGAAAGGGATGAACTGAATCCTACATCGAAATGGAAGAGAAAGTTATTGGGCTATATATGTGGAGTTATAACCAAGTTGTTAATAAGGCCTTTAGGGATGGGTGGTGGTTTCTTTTCAAGAATTACACAGTTAAGCATGCTTGAGAGAGAGCAGTACCAAGATGGGTGACCTCTTGGGAAGTTTTAGTGATACTCATTACCAAGAATAAAACTGTGAGGCCCCAAGGGTTGAGCTAAAGCGGACAATATTATTGATAGTCTTGGGCCAGATGTTACAATAGTTCTTGGGAATAAACCACCACCCATCCCAAAAGGCCTTGTTAACAACTTGGTTCCAACTCTACATATATAGTCCAGTAACTTTCT
>JAVXUL010002876.1:0-12825 GCA_035590515.1 Trichilia minutiflora | reverse complement strand
ATGAATAACAAGTGAGGTATTCTAAAATACCTTTATTTGATTATTAGGGGAAAAGAGGAGTTGTATGCCTTAGTATACTCTTTTGTTACTACTTATCTTATGCATCATGTAGAATTTTGAGGACAAAATTTATTTAAGGGAGGGATAATTGTGAAACTCGTCCCTTAGGGTTATGAACATTATTGTAAAACCCACATGAGTTTTCGTGCATGTAGTAGTAGTAATGTTTAGATCATACGTAAGAGGGTGTGATAACTTGAATTCATTTTAGAAGAAGATGTATGGTACAGAAATCGGTCTATAAGAAAAAACTGGATTTTTGACCCCAAAATCGTCTCAATTTGAGAAAAAATTCCGTATTGTTTTTGTAGAGCTCAGAGAGAGCTTTCTATTGATTATATTATGGGTTATGAGCAGATATTGGGATCCAAAGTTATAGTCATTTGAAGTAACAGTTCTCAAAAGAAGGAGAAGAGGCAAAGGTATCGATACCTTTGCAGAAACGTATCGATACGTTGTGGGTAAGGCTAAACGTATCGACACCTTTGGAGAAGGGTATCGACACCTTTCAGGGTTAAGAGCCAAACGTATCGATACATTGAAGGTATTATAAACAGTAATAGGCCAAACATATCGATACGTTACAAGTATTATGAATTATAACAGTACCAAACGTATCGATACCTTGGCAAAGGTATCGACATATTTGTGACGGAGATGAAGTCTATTTATGATGAAACGTATCAATACGTTGAGGATGGTATCGACACCTTGCAAGCTTAGTGAATAGTAAATAACCAAATGTATCGATATATTGGGGAAAGGTATCGATATGTTGGAGGCATGAAGCCAAAGGTATCGATACCTTTGAGCAATTTCACAACCTATTTACGCGAGCTAGGGATCGTCTTCTCCATTTCTCATTTCACTCTCTCTCTCTCTCTTTATTTTTGACAGAACCATTTCTCTCCCATTATAATAAAACTGATCTCTCCCATTTCTCCACCAAACTCTGCTATTTTGGTTCCTATGAACTCAAAACCTAGAAATCTCTTTTAATCAGAGTTCTACCCATTGGATCGTGAGGATTCGTGTGGAGAAAAAGTATAATAAACAATAGCCGCAGAGAGATTCAAGCCAAAAAGGGGCTCTAAGCTTACCTACCAATTCGGGTAAGCTAATCCCTCACCTCATCTCTCTATTTTGAGTTATCATTTTACGTATATCTAAAAATATATAACTCGAGTATTGTTTATAAAACCCTAAAAATTGGAGGGGGGAGGGGGTTTCATTTATCGTTAGTATCAATAAATTAGAGGGTTTTGATAGCTACTAATGTTGAAATCGATGAGAAACATTTTTAGGTAGAGCGAAATCAGTGAGAACAAGTTGTTAGAGAGAGAGAATAGGGAGAGAGAGAGAGAGAGGAAGAGAGAGAAGAGTACGAGATTAGTATGAGCATGCATTGTATCATGCACGCACATTATAACAGATTATTAAATCTATGTTTGTATGTGTATTTAGATGCGGTAGCCGAGACAGGAGGATCTCCGTCGCAAGGAGGATACCGAGAGGGTGGTTTTCCATCCCAAAATTGTGAGTGGACACATTCCTTTCCCTTCGTCTTATTTTATGTTATTTTTGAATAACTATAATGCTAGAGATGATAGCATATGAATATGTATATGTATAACTGAAATAAGGAGGCGTTGAATGTATGTTATTGTGTAGTGGTTGGAATGGTCCCTTGTTTGTAATAGAGATAGATTTGTTGTGAAACCTGAATTGCCATGAATGTGAGGTCAAAGGCCTATTTGGTATATTTCTTATTGAGATTGTGAGGCTGGAGGCCAATTTTATATATGTTTGTGAATGTGGCATAGTTGAGTGTAATGGCTAGGGAACCATACTCGTTGATTTGGTCTTGTGAGCCAATATGTCTTATTTTATTGTTTTGACCTTGTGAGCCACAGATAATGTTTTTGGTCTTGTGAGCCAACAGTTATTTGATTTGCCCTTATGGGTCATTGACGTTGACTTACAGTTCTGTGTGCCATATTATTGATTATATATGGGTGAGGATTGGCCATACAGCTCATGTGGAGTGGTTGAAATCAATAGACCCAGGAGTGTGGATTGACTATACAGTCCAAGGTGGGATGGGTGGAATCCACATATCCAGACTAAAGCATGCTAGCCTTATACTGATACGATAGTATCCCAACTAGAGTTACGAATCAACCATACAGCTCTGAGAGAGTGGGTGGGATCTATAGACTGAGGGATATTATACATAGGCACACATCCCCAACCAGGGTTGCGGATTAGCCGTACAATTCTGAGGGAGTGGATGGGATCCTATAGATCGAGGGGATATACATATTTGATATTATATTGGTTTTCTAGACATGTATATAATGTCACATTTTATCATGTTTGATTTTATGATTACGAGGATTTTTCATAATTAATGTATGGGCCTCTGCTTCTTAGTTTTTGTGTATTTGTCTACTCACTAAGTATTTTTTCAAATATTTACCCCTCACGTTCCATTTCAGGTTAGTGTAGTCGAACGCGATATAGCATAACTGAAGCGAGATTTTAGCACAATTTTCAGGTACTCGACTCAAGTTTTTACATTATGGTCCATTGTACGAAAAACTATTTATAATAAAGTAATTTTATGTATTTGGCCTGGTCAGGAATAATTTGTATTATATTTTGAGAAAATACAAATGTTGATACTTGTGTGATTGAAAATCTTCCATGTTATCTTATTTTATTTTATTTGAAATGAGTTTGAAAATAGGTACTAATGCCTTGCGGTTCTAGCAGTGCATTCTAGTGATAAGATGTATTTCTGGGATTCGCAGCGATTGCCACATGACCGACTAGAGTCAGGGCGTGACAAATAGATCCTTTCTCGAATACTTACATACCTCCATGAATGTCTCACTATACTCAATGACTACCTATCACAAGCCTAAATATAGACTTGCCCTGAGTAGTATCAAATTATGATAATTCACCCATAAGATAACCATGGTGTTGTAAAGTCTAAGGATCACTTACACAACTGATACGATGAATGTCCAATTGACGATTAAGTGTAATTAGCATTTACAAAATTCGTGTGAGTTTATTCAGTGAACTCATACTCAACCAATGAGCACCTATACACTTCCTTTAGTGTTTCCATACAAGTAATCTATGAGATCGATTACCTTCTATAGCATAGAGCAAGGGTAGTGTATATTAGTCTCTCTGGTATTATAAAGGCTCCACTTAATAGTCCCACGACTAGGAACATTTAGGAATAATACTATTAACACACAGTCTCATAAATATGAACTCATCATAACAGTGTGTATTACATATATTCCACGGGCTTTATCATGATAAGTAAATCATATATACTCATTTTGTTGATCAAAATATATATATACATATTCATTTTGTTGATCAAAATATTTTCAAGAGTTTTTAAAGTTACAATCACATATCACATCGTGATTGGCTTTTAGGGCATATATCTCTTTCACTATCATTGTGCATACATTATTACCCATCAATAATAAGTTATCCACATACAATATCAGGAGCATAATCATATGATCCTTAACCCACTTGTATACACAATATTCATCCAGATTCTTAATGAAACTAAACAGTTTGACTGTCTCATCAAATATAATGTTCTAACATTTAGAGGCTTGCTTCAGTCTATAGATGGACTGATACAACTTGCATACTTTATTTCGTTTAAGATAAGACACAAAATCAATAGGCTATTTTATTAACAAGTTTTGCTCAATATAACTATTAAGAAATGTTATTTTTACATCCATCTGCTAATCTCATAATCATGGTATACAATTGTTGCTAGCATAATCCGGATAGATTTTATCATAATAATAGGTGACAAGGTTTCCTCATAATCTAATTCTAATTTCTAAGTATAACTTTTAGTAACCAACCATACTTTGTAGGTCTCCACCTGTCCATCCTTATCAATCTTTCTCTTGATGATCCATTTACAGTCAATAAAAACTAGTTCTTTCGAAAGATCAAAAAGTGTCCAGACTTGATGTTTGAGTTGCTATTTAAGTCTTCATTCATGGAGTTGGGTTGATGGCTTTTTGTGCCTTCTAAACTATCTTAAACCTACTCAAGAGTGAAAAGAATAAGAATGATTTTTTAGCCCTATAACTTGCATATGTACATCTGCAAACTTTATTTTATTTGTATAACTGTTAACTTTTTATTAATTTTTGCAAAGATATCTTTCTTAACCTATAACTTACTTTAATGGGAGTAGAGTCACCTCTTATTGGCGTTGGGATTCTTGGATCCCTACGAAATTTGCTTCCCACTTAGAGGTCGACTTTGCACTCCGAATATTGAGTGATGTGGTTATAGGATTGACAAAGATTGAACAAAATAATAGACTCAACCTTTACCTCTAATATTCATGAATTGTCATCCATAGAAAATTATTTACTTTGGTTATAATGATCACAATGAACAAATAATTGTTAATAATTTATCCATCCCTAGCTAACTATTTGGTTGATTTCTTAATATATGGTCTTCAAATGCAAAGATTGAGGTTTTGGGTGATTAAACCAGAAATAAAAACAGAAAACTTTCTTTTGCAAAACCTTACTCAAGGTTCCCTCGGAATAAGTGTTAGAAAAACTTTTTTCAAAATCGAAAATCCTATTACTCCTTTCTCTTTATAATAGCTTTGACTTTCAATGCTAAATTCCTAATCTCCATTATATTCCTAACTATTTAGATTTCAATCCAATCTCGTATCCCTGATTTCAATCCCTCTAAGTACTTAACAAATTCTTGTCCCTTCGATTCATTCAATTCATTCCTCTCCGCTAACCTCAAAAGTTCCGATATATAATCATCCATAGATTTTGATCCCTAGCTACACTTTTGATATTACATAAATAAGTATTATTCATAATCATCTGATAAAAATCTACCCTCATCAATTGTCTCATACGTTACCACATATGAACTGATGATCTATTCTCTCTATACCTAAAGTCCTATCACCAATTCTACTATACAACTCCTCCTCCTTTTAACCTATAGACTATCAATTTAACTCAACACTCCTCCGAAATATCTATATAATCAAAGAACCTATCTACTTCTTATAACCAATCTAAAAATTTCTCAATATCTAAACAACCATCAAAAGTAGATAAGTCTACCTTTAAGCTATATTCCACTATCTTCCGATTAGCAGCACGATGATATCTAATTCCTTCACCATATCCTCTACGTCCACAACCTTTAACATTCTTCGGAGGTCTTCGATTACCCATATATTGGACGTATCCTCCATCTTCGTCTTTAGAATCAATATCGTAGATTGGTGGCCTACGAATGATAGATTCACGTCTATCAATAGGTTGATCAGAGGCCATCTCCTGGTCATCACCATCTAAGATTTCAATTTTCCTATTTGCGCCTATTCGTGTTTGGGCTTTCTCAAATTAGGTCTAGAGTTCCATTAATAGTAGCAAACTTTTCTTTTGCCATGACAACGAACAACTCAAACCTTTGCTCCAGTCTTGCCAACGCTTGCATTCCTTATTTATCGACATCAAAACAGTTACTTGCCACTTCATCTATCATGGTTTCAAGATTACGTAATTTTACTAAAGTTTCGTATTACTTTACTTTTCATACTTCCATGCATATTTACGTCATGAATTTCCGTAACATGTTCGTGTTGGATAGCTGTAACTCCTTCGTTCTCTCCTTGGTGAAGTCCATGTCTAAAACGTGTGGGTTTTTTAATCTGACTGGGTGATTTAGCTACATTGCTGATGGAAGTTAATGCAAGGTTTGAGCCCTTGCTACCTAGCACACCAAGATTTCGTTTCTTTCTGTTAATTAGTTCTCGTTTCGGTAGTCCAATACTTGCCTACTTGCGAGAAACCTAAATGGGCTTACATGCGATATAATTTCGTTTTCTTAACGCAAATCCATTGAATATAAAAAAGTTGACCATTTATGGAATGCCATCAAACACAACCCCACCTTGACAAACTAACCCCAGTGAACCCTTGAGAAAGATTGGCCACTTTTTTCCGTCCTTGATTTGTATGTAAATATAAGCCTTTGTTGGCTTCATACTACACGGCATCAATAATCGCCGGAAGAAATAATTCACTATGTCGTTGGACGAGCTTATTTATTGTTACTATCGCTTCCAAGTTCCAACAAAATTCAATCTCATCATTTAATCACAGAAGGGTTGACCTTCACATTTCGACAACCATTCAGTTTCACCATTTAAACACAGAAAGTTTGATCTTCACATTCTATAACCACTTAAAAGATTCAATTTTCCGTAATTTACTTACTACATGGTCCTGGCTCTAATAAAATGATACACGATATTCAGAGTAGAGCAGTCTTAAGAACGAGTAGGCATGTACAAAATTTGGAACTGGAAACTTTGCGGGAGTTGCCTAATGCAGAGGTAAATCAGCAGGACTGTCAAAGAAATTAGGTATGATGGAACTTGAAGCAACTCCTGAAGCACCTTCTCTGGGCATGCAACCAAATGTTCTGACCAGTTTCAGGAATCTGTTGGTCTTGTTTGACTGAGATTGAGCTTCTCATTTCTTGTGCTTTGTTCTGAGCTTGTTTTAGCTTGTTCAAGATCTTATCCATAGATTTTGATCTCTCTTTTTCTAGTTTCATCTGAACCAAACTTCCAAGAGTTAGTAAAGGAAACACCATTAACCCTCTATGTGTCAGTGTGTGTACTCAATAAGGCATATCTCACATTTGCGTTACCAGACAATGTGTCTCATATAACAATACTTGAGTAAGTAAAAGGAATACAAATCTGCTAAACTAAAACTGCATCATTCCTTAAATTAGAGACTGGTAAAAATTTCAATAATACTTTAAGGACCCGCTTCTAAAAAAAGACAATATCTTAAGCTCTTTTCTTTTCTCTTTGTTCTGTATAACAAGTGTACTCAATAAGGTATATCTCACATTTGCATTACCAGACAATGTGTCTCATATAACAATATTTAAGTGAAAGGAATACAAATCTGCTAAACCAAAACTGCATCATTACTTAAATTAGAGACTGGTGAAATTTTCAAGAATACTTTAAGGACCCATTAGATTGTCCAAAACAAGACAATATCTTAAGCTCTTTTCTTTCCTCTTTGTTCTGTATAACAAGTGTACATATACATATCCATTCACATACATGTACAGACACATACGTCACTATGCATGTATGTCATCATGACAGATATGAGACATTACAAACCTCAAGTTTTCTTAAGGCTGCTTCGGCTTTAGCCTTCTCCAAGTTCTCCCATGCATTGATTTTTGCTTCCTCCCTTTGCAATCTGCCCATGGAAACAGTTTTTGGGCGAGATCCATTTATTCTAAAATTTTTCAATTTCAACTGCAAACTATAGTAAAAAAACAATAATCCTCCTCCATTTAAAGTCTTGGTGACGTTTTTAATCAAGGATGTAAATTTCATAAATATAACGAAACATCCCAAAAGTCTAATTACTAGTATCAAAATCTATTTTTTCATATAGTTGTTTTACAACTGAAGGCAGAATAGGTATTAATCTAATTTCCGGATTAAGTAAACCTGCCAACTTAATTTCCTATGAACATAATGGTTTAATGATTGGTGTTCATTCAGAGGTAAATAAAGAAGGTAAAGAGAGCATACTTTGAAATGCTAGTTACCACCTCTGACAGATCCAAAGATGGAGTGCAAGTGCTAGTGGCGTTTTGGTAGAAATCCTCTACATTGGGCACTCCTTTCTTTATGATTCTAGATCCATGTCTTTTGGACTGGCTAAGCATAGTGGCTTGTTTGTCTACCTGCACTTCCCTAACTTCCAATTTAGCCGGATGATAGTTTTGTAACTCAACAGTAGGACGGTCAGAGGGAGGAGAAGAAGAAAAGAAAGATTGCCCTCTAGGCGATGAGTGGTTACTATTATTAGGACTCATTTGTGTTGCCATATCTCTTCTTGAAGGCACATGAGAAACGATAGTTTCTGCATCCACAGTGTCATCAAGCTTCTCATCTGTTTATTTGAACCAAACATTGAAAAGGTAAGCATCACAAAACCGAAGCATAAATGAAAAAACTGAAAACCGAAGCAACAAGTTTATCGGTAGACACAGCATCTACTTCTCACATACACCTGAAATGATAGTTCTAATCACTCTAAAACCATTTCTAGCCAAAGAGTAACAGCCTGACAAATTTTGTGTTGTTTATCATTGCAACTTTTCTCAATAATAGTTGTTGCACAAGTGAGCTGGTTATGTTCAATATATATATATATATACGTTATCCCCTAGTGCCACAAATGAAGTTAAATGAGGGGCATCAGTTGATGTGACATAGGGAATGTTTGGCATGACTTAACACATCCTATGATCGATTGCACAACTCATAAGCTACTGAATTTCTTAAACAGTAATTGGGATTAAGCAAGTAAGCAACTAATCAAGGGGCAGGATGCCCTGTTGTGGTCTAACTAGGAGATCATCTTTCTTGCAGAGTTGGAGGTTTAAATATTTCCTCAATTGAGCATAAACTACAATTAAATACTAAGAAACACACCATCAAATGTCATTATCTTAGCTAATTATATCTTGGTGAACTGCACACACTGAAGGAATCATGGCATAAAGTGTAGATTTAGCCATCGGTAGTTTAGAATTTCATCTTGATAACTAAACCAGTTCTATGAGAAGTTCTAGTTTAGGATCGTTCGGCAAAGTCAATATAAGCTCAGCAAATCACTGATCCCAAACCTCCTTTATTAAAGATCACACTGAAATTGTAAGGCAACACTATAAAATAGTCATAAAAAGACCAAGAAAGAACTTTATACCTGGAGAGCTTGGTAATGAATCCTCACTCATCAAATCGGACCATCCAGTTATACTATTTGACCGGACCGCATTACTCTCATTCTGTACCAGATAACCCTGCCCACCACCGCCATAATTAACCCAAAGCCCATCAGCTACCAAAACTCCTGTCGAAAATGGAGAAGCTGCCACGAAATTCTTCACATTGGCTCCCTCAAGAACCTGTATTCCCGCTGATAAACTAGAATAATTCATTCCAGGAGGTACAATAGGACCACTTTTGGACTTAGGCCGTCTCTGGAGTTGAGAATTTGACCAATTCTTGGTGACACCGTAGCCAGAAACAGGACTGCAAATCCACCGCTCTGCATCTTCCCATTTGGAAGGCAATGCCCTTCCGCTATAAAATGGTGTTAAAGAAGCAGCACTTATGTGCCTCCTGCTGCTATTACTGTTGCTGTTGCTGTTGCTACTGCTTGTTGGGTGTGGCACACGCTCTGAGCTCCATCCTTTTGGAGCTCCTGGACTTGGAAAATTACCTAAATTATGGTTAGAAACAGGACTTCTCTTCATTTCTGCAAAAACAAGACATACAACTAATTAAGTTTAGCTATTCCGAAGTTGAGCTTTCCTTGCTTGCTCATTCATTACCAGAAGAGCGTCAACTCCAGTAATTTTCCCAATTTTATCGACTCTTCAAGCTCTAGTTTTGCAATTTTAAGGCATAGTTATTTTGGTGGAAATGAACCAGAGTGTCAAGAAGTGGCTCTTGTTTACATTTAGAAATAATCAAAGAGAACGACAAATACCGTGCAACTTTCTGAAATAAAATTTTTATCCTGTCAAAAAATTTGTGAAAAAAATTTATATTATTTTTTAAAATGTCACTTATCTTTTTATTAATAAATATTTTTTATAATTTATCATATAAATATTTATAACAAATTCCTTTACTACAAATAAAATTATATATTTTTATCATATAAATTAAATCTTTAATTTTTATTATATAAAATTTTATAACAAAATAATTATTTTTTAAAAAATATTTTAAATTTAATTTATAAATTTAATAATTATTTTATAAAAAAATTTTAAAATAATTTTTAAAAATTAAATTTAAAATATTTTTGTTTTATATTTATAAAAATTTATATATTTATTTTTATTTTATAATTTCATTTTTTTAAAATTAAATAAAAATAATTTAAATATTTTATTTAAATTGAATGATTATAATACTTTATATTAAAAAATTTTAATTTAGAATTTTATATTAATAAATATTTTTTAAAAAATTATTAAATATAAGTATAAAATTATAAATTAAAATTTTTTAAAATACAAAATATTATAATCGTTTAATAATTTAAATAAAAATATTTAAATTATTTTTATTTAATTTTAAAATTAAAAATAAAATAATTTTTTATAGATTTAAATTATAAAATAAAAATAAATTTGTGAAATTTTTAATATAAAATAAAAAATTTTCAAATAAATTTTTAAAAATTAAATTATAAATTATTTTAATGTAAAGTATTATAAATAAAAAAATTTAATTTATAATTTTATATTTATTTTTTAAAAAAAATTTTAAAATACTTATAAATATAAATTTATAAATTAAATTTTTTATAATATAAAATATTATAGTCATTCAATAATTTAAATAAAATATTTAAATTTTTTTATTTAATTTTAAAAATAAAATAAAATTTTCATATATTTGAGTTATAAATTAAAAATAAATTCATAAAATTTTATGAATATAAAATGAGAGTATTTTAAATTTAATTTTAAAAATTAATTTATAAATTTTTTAAGTATAAAGTATTATGAAATAAAATATTAAAATTATAAATTAAACTTAAAATATTTTTTAAAAAAAATAATTATTTTAATTTAGAGATTTAATTATTTTAAATAATAAAATAAAAAATTTATATGATAAAAATAAAAAAAAAATTATATAATAAAAATATTTTTTTATTCTTTTTTAAATTATAAAAAATATTTATTTAAATATTTTTAAAAATTTGTCACAAATATTTTAATCAAAAATAAATTTTATTTTTGAAAATTTTGCAATACACCCTTTTTGCAAAATGACAATTGACAAATGATGCATCAAGACATAAAATTAAAATGTAATAGTTTAGATGCGGACAAAATGTATATTAAATACCGATGGGCAAAGAGATAGTAATCTTAGCGGAGCCGAATAAAAGATATTCTCCCCTTGCTTGCTTCCTACTTTGAACAGACGAAGTCGTCAACAGGTACCGCTGCGCTGGCCGCTGGTTTATATTGCTGGCTCACAGTTTCACTTTTACCAATAAGGGAAACATGTCACATACACCACCAACAAAAGCACATCCCATCCAAAACTCAGTCCTGATCTGACACAACTTGTTCTCTTCGGATCTGTAAAATGGAGACTAATAACTTAACAGTATAGTAAGGAAGAAAGTACGTGATATTCATGGAATCAAAGCAAACTGGGAGTTTTGAGATTTTGTTTTTTCTTTCTTCCTTTTAACTACCCTTGGATCTTTGCCTTTGATTATTAACATTTCAAGTTGCTGAAGGTTCATTTTGTTTAATACCTGTACAATCAGAAAACCAGTTGCTCTTCCCTACGTAACATGGTTAATTCTGTAAAATGTATGACTTGTCTTTTCAGTTTAGACTTTCAGAACTGTAAGAAAATATAATTTCTCATATGTCATTCACATATTCCGATAATAACTGAATAATATAATTTTTCTTTAAAAAAAAATGAACATATAATGCAAATGTCGATGATGCGGGGGAACTAATTCTTTGAATCATTGTAGTAACACTTTCGGTGAGATTTTGTATGGATTAGATGTCAAAACAATTCATTCCCTGTGAACATGAATACCATTATTGCATAGGCACCGACAAGTCTTTAATAAGTTCTATGTCAAAAGACGTATACACATATATATTAATGAATGCAGAGTCAGGTGACCCTTAAGATTGAAATAAAATAAGTAGTATTTATTTATTTTTATTGAATATCATGAAATTCTTAATTTTGAATAATTTTAATATTTAAATGTAAATAAAATTATTTGTTTGTTTTAGAATATTTCTAAGGATATAAAATATTTTATACATAACTAATATAGTTTTATTATATGGAGCATTTAAAAAAAGAGCAAAGAAAAATAAATTATATGAGATGTATAATAATATTTTAAGTTTATCAATTCATTTTAAATAAAGAAAAATCGTATTCTAACATTATTATTTAAATAAAGAAAAATTAGAAAAATTGTATTCTAATATAGTTTTTAATATGAAAAAATAATAAAATATTAAATTATATCATTATTTTTAATATTTAATATTATCATGCCTTAATCTGTCATATTTACATGTGATAACTGCCACAGACTTTTAATAAATAGTCTTAAACCTTGAGCACTTACTAAAAATATATAAGATTATATATTGGTCCCTATTTTTTTCATAAAAATATTTTAAAACACTTATAAATAATCTATTTTTACTCCCAAACTATTTTTAATCAAAATGAATCTCTAATATTTTAAACATATATCCCAAAAAGATCACAAACAAATAAAAACATGCATCATCATCTCGAAAACATGATGCACATTATTTACAAAAGTATTCAAAAGTATAAAAAATATATAATTATTCTTTTATCAAATCAAATACTAAAAATTACATTAAGGTTTTATATTTTCTGTAATAAAAGAAAACCATAAACTTGGATCAAAATGGATAATAACATTAATAAGTGTTGGATAAGGTGTTATAATATCGATACCATATAGTAAGTACAATGAATGTTTTCGATAAATATCATAAGATGATATTAATACGAGTGATAATGAAAATTATATCACAAGAATATTA
>JAVXUL010002865.1:0-12825 GCA_035590515.1 Trichilia minutiflora | reverse complement strand
ACGATAGAAAATTCGTCGCCGAATGTACTTTTGGCGACGACTTTCTATGGTCGTCGCTAAACATTTTTCGCGACAACGAATTCGCGACAACATGGCGACAACATTTTTGTCGTAGCTAATACTTTTAGCGACAACTGTTTCCTCTTTTGGCGACGACCACTGTTGTCGCTAAAACTCAGTTTTCTTGTAGTGTATACTATAACAAGATTACCTATACTTCGGTACAAAATCTAATTGAGATCAGCTGTTGTCTTCGATTTGAAGAAACTTCAATTGGAATCTCTTGCTGCACCTGCTTTTTATCCCAATCCCGGCTTACACTTTCATCAAATATTACATCCTTCTAATTAAAATCTTTTCACTAAGAGGGTTATACAATTTATATACTTTGGATTGAGTACAATAATCAATAAAAATGCATTTTTCAGATTTTTCATCAAGCTTTTGGCGAACTTGAGAATTATTCAAAGCACAAGCAACACATCCAAAGACTCTTAAATGACTTACAGATGGTTTCCTTTCATGCCATGCTTCATATAGAGTTTGATTTATGATAGCCCTTGTTGGTGAGAGATTCAATAAATAGACAGACGTTGCTACAGCTTCTACCCAAAATTGATTTGAAAGTCCCCTTACTTGTAACATGCTTCTTGCCATTTCTATAATAGTTCGATTTTTCTGTCCAGCGACACCGTTTTGCTCTGGAGTGTAAGGAGCTATTAACTCCCTATGGATGCCATTTTCTTCACAAAACAGATTAAATTCTTTGGATACGAACTCTCCACCTCTATCTGTTCGAAGAGCTTTTATGTGGCAGTCACTTTGGTTCTCTACATAGCCTTAAAATTCTGGAACTTCTAAAAAGTTTCTGACTTGTTTTTCAAAAACATACACCCAACTCATGTGTCTGTAGTCTTTAGTAAATAGTAAAAAATAGCGACTCCCACTCAAGGACTTAGTTTGCATTGGCCCATATAAATTAGCACGAATTAGTTCTAAACAATTTAAAGCTCTGAAAGCTTTTCCAATAAGAAATGACTTCCTAGTTTGCTTGCCATAAATACATTCCTCACATAAATTAATTGAGCTAATTTTTGGTAACCCAAAAATCATACCTTTATCATTGAGTAACTTCAGGCCCTTCATATTGAGATGCCCATATCTCAAATGTTATAGTGTCGAGTCATCTTTTGCATTTGCAATAAGAGCAAAATTTTCTATGTTAAACATATCCAATGGAAACATCTTGCTTGAAGTCATGCTGATTTGAACCCTTTTGCCTGATTTTTTATTTATAATGACACATTTGTTGTCATCAAACAAAACGGAATGCCCTCCAGCCATCAACTGTCCAACACTTAATAAATTGTATCCTAAATCAGGCACGAATTGAACATTATTCAGCAGCTTTACCTTACCATGACTAGTTTCGATTTCCACCATGCCTTTTCCTTCAACTTGTTAGATCTAAACTAACAATTATTTTAAGCATGAGATTTTCTCTTACATTGAGGACATAGAGGATATTTTCTCTTACTGCCTCCATTATTACTGCTTTTTTCCTTCTTGTTATTTTTATTTCTTGGTTTCTTGCCTTTTTCTAAATCAACCTCTTTCACTTGGAATGCTCCCTCAACCGTTTTCTTCTTTTTGTAAGCTCTCCTTTGCTCCTGAGCTTGTAGTGCGTTGAGTAGTTCTACCAAAGTTAGTGTTAACGGATCTCTTGATTCTTCAAGTGAAAAGATTTTTTATTCAAACCTTTCAAGGACACCGAAATTTTTTCTATAACCCTATTCGAAAGTTTTTCCTCCAGTAACCTGATCTTATTGACTTCTGTCAATAATCATTGTAGTCTCCATTTTCACAGCCCATATGTAGTAATTTTCTCCCATGAAAACTTGAAGTGCAGATAAAAAACTGCTTCTTACCATTTGAGTTTTTTAAGATTAAGGCTAAATATTTAATGACTCCATTTTCACAGCGCATGTGTAGTAATTTTTTCCTATGAAAACTGGAAGTGCAGACAAAAAACTTCTTCTTACCATTTGAGTTTTTCAAGATTAAGGCTAAATATTTATTTATTTTGTATTTCACACCTCACTAAATTCACTCAGGCACACTTTACGAGTCTCTTAATTAGAAAAAGATAGAAAAAGTAAAGGACACAAAAATAGAGCTAAAAATATCTCTCAATTTCATTGAAACCGAACACTAATTTATACAGCAAAATAACAAAAAGATGAAAATAAAAACTGTGCAACAATCATTTCTTTATCTGCATCAATTTTTTATCAAGATTTTGAAAAAAAAAAAGAAATAAATTCTAATTCTAATTTTATTCCTATCTTCATGATAACTTCTTCAAATAATTTATACTTTATGATAACTCTTACAATAAACTTTATTATGATAAATAAATTTAGCTCTTATTATCATAACATCGTAAACTAAGAAAATTTTGAGTTAAAATTAACGTAAATATAAATTAGTCTCTTGACCACTTATTGTCATAACAAAAAGTTAAATTAATTAAATTATTTTTTTACGATCCAATTTATCTCGATTTCGACGTACTTCTCAAGTAATTTTCTTCATGTCCTTCGTCTGTTAAAAATAAAAAAGATAAAATTATCTTTTCCAGATGTCAACTTTTGGTAAATATAATACAATTTGTTTCCAATAACAATGATTGGATGTATACAAAAAAGCTGCGTGCTTGCTCAGGAACCCTTATAAAACCGCCACCACATGACCCTATTGGGTGAAAATTGCTTGACCGTTTTTATCCTTTTTTGTGGAAAAATTCCAATTTCCATGGAACGCAAACAAAATTGTGCTTTTGGTAACAACGAAATTGGTTTTGCCTGCTTGGAATGAACGGACAATAGGAGGATTCATTTGCAACAATTCTAATTAATTAATTAGGGTTTAGTTATATCAATATTGTTTTACTCGATGACTTATGAACTTGTTCGCAAGTATTTGTAATTTATGATGATATTAACTTCAAATATATCTTTTTGTATAAATCTTACATGGAAACCATGTCACTCTTTGACCTTAAGGGAGTGTTGATAAAACAACAACTATAAATAATTCATTTGTTTACAAAAATTATTTGATGATTCATCGATTAGACTCATTTTTATGGAAATGAAAATGGCAAGCTCTAAGAAGATTCTGCAGTTGAACACAGGTTTATAATTGTGTGAAATTTTGAAGTTGTACCCTTTTTCAAAAGGTTACAGTCCCTTGATTCTCTAGAAAAAGGCCCAGATTAACAGACACCAACGAACATAACAGCAACTAAAAGCATCCCACTATTATTCAGACTAAATCCCTGGCTGACTGACAAACAATTATTTCATTGTATTACATGTGAATAAAATTGGAGCCGGGTTAGCGAATGAATAATGAGTTAGGACTTAACAGTTTAGTGAGTTTGATTCCTACTTTTTTGCCTATTCTTTCAAATAAATCATTATCTTCTCCGTTTTGTACTTGTACTCTGAAAACAAGGTTTATTAATTCGAAGTGAATTACAAAGATAACTTCGTAAAATATAGAGACTTGATCAGGTCCGGACTTTAACAAAACAAAAAAGCTACCGAATCACTAATGTCCCAATTTTTCTTTAAAAAATCGTCCATCGTGGGTTCCCTATTGAGGAGTTTAGGCTTAAAAATATTATTTCGTGCTCAGGTATGAAGTGGAGATGGAGAAGGAGAAGGAGAGGAATCTACCTGATCAGAATTGGAGATGGAAGCACCCTTGGTAAGGACAGAACTGGAGAAACACCTGTTTGCGTGGCTTTGGGAATCGGTGAAACAAGCTTGGAATCATGGGTTGTTAATACAAACAAAAAAATTCATGATTAAAATCAGCCATAGCAATTTTCGATCACCTTTTGTATGTTTTTCCAACTTTCAAATAAAATCAAAATCAGTTCATCTAAAAAAACACATCAAACCGAAATCACTGATAGCTTGAAATGAATATCATTACTCATCATAACTTCTTTTTTTTCCCCTTTTCTTTTTAACTAAAACACCAAGTTCAACAAACTAAACAAATAAAATAAGAAAATAACCCATTAAAATTTGGAACGTTGCAACTGCAGAATGTTTGTAGTCACTTGTAATAAGAAGAAAATGATATCTAACTTACTCTTATTAATAAACTAAAATAGTTTTTGAGATGACAAAACCAGTAAGCAATGATCAAGTCATATAAAATTACCAATGAAACTATTTTTGACAAGTTGAAATTTTCAAAATTATAATACAATTTTCTGAAAAAAAAAAAAACGACAAGCAGCAAAAACCTTTTCAAAAATTAAAAACTAAAAAAATTAGTCAATTCATTCTATTTATCCTCCACTAAGTTCGAACGTAGCAAATTTTGACATTTATCAATCTTCCAATAAAATTAATTTTTGAAAGATAAGCAAATAGCCATCACTAACTTACCACAAATTGCAAGAAGGCTAAAACTGAATTTTCTACAAAGAAAAACATCAAGCCCAAAATCCATCGTTATTCGCTATGATGCTAAGAAGAATCTAAGATCAAGAAATTGTTGTATTAAATTTTATTTTGAAAACTGAAAAAATGGAGAAAATATGATCAGAAGTTGCTATAGTAGATTTTAATGATGAAATTTCATTATTAACAAAATTAAATTTATTACGGATATTAAAATAAATGATTGAAGGTACTCAATTTATAGTCTAAAGGAGGAAATTGATAATTTCTCCAAATTTTTTTGTTTTTTTGGCATAGTGAAAGTTCTTCAAAATTTAGAGAAGGTATCTGAAAATACCACTAAATTATAGTAGTTATGAGATCATAAATAGGAAGAAGGCCACAATACCACAATTTCAAGCGCGCCTTTCAGCTTGCTTTGTATATAACGGAAGATCACAATCTCCCAAGTGTGAAAACAACAAACTGAAATTTTACCACACATAACGGATGAAAGTGTTTCTAAAAGCACCGGACTCATACTCTGATGACACTACCACAATGAAATGTGCGTATTGAGAAAGAGGAGTTGTGCATTTAGGTTTACGCTTCAATAGCCAACTAGAGAAACACTGAAGGGTCCAAAATTCATCAAATTTCAGGGGTCCAGGGTTGATGTGCTTTATGGGCTGTGCGTCAACCTGATCACAACTGAAAGGGTGGTGATATTTTCAATTCTCTATTTGTCTAATAGCATCTCGAAATTTTTTTGTAAATTATAATTTAACCTTTAATAAAATATTTATAAGAAAAAAAATTGATTAAAAAATTATTCATTATCTACATAAATTGAAAAAAAATCAATTGGTCAACTTCAATCCGCACATACATATAGATAGATAGATAGATAGATAGATAGATTATATGCCATAAAAATTAGAAACTAAGTTTTATATTAGTTTATGATAGGGTTAAGTATAGTGTAATGTGAGATTGATTTATATCAATTCCAAATTTTAATAGCATATATTGACAAATAAGGTGTTATTACAAAAAAATTCCCGTTTATTTCACTAGCCTTCATAAAATTATAGATTAATAAATATAATATAAAAAATAATTTTATCATAAATTAGAATTTTTTTTATTAAATAAAATTGAATTGTCAATAAACTACTTTGTCTCTATTTTTTTAATATTTTATCACATTCAAATACCGATCAGTATATTTTTTATAATAAATTACAAAAATAATATAAAAAATAATTTTTATTTCTCAAATATTTTATTTTATTTTTTATTATCATTTTAAGATATTATTTGCACTAAGAAATATATTTTAACTTTAAAAAGTATTTAGGTGCATAAAAAATTTGTGATATAAAAAATTTAAATTAATAAAATAATAATTTAGAAATTTATTTATTTATAAAAAATAAAATTTTAATTATTAAATAATTTAATTAATATAGTGTCACGTGCTAGGTTATAAGTTTTGGGTTCTTTTAACTTAGCAAACCTATAAAATATTGTTACTGTTTTGATTAACCACAAGAACGTAAGCTCTAAAAGGGGGATGTCCTCCATTCTTACATAGCTTGTAAATGTCAATTTGAGTTAGGTTGTAAGTCTTTAATTTTCTTAATTAATTAGATACGTTTTGAGTTACAAGCCCAAACACAAATTAGTGACGAATTGCATGTGTAAAATAAATAATTTCTACTTAATTTTAAGACTAAATTGTTACATGGAGTGTAATTATAAGATTGATTTTTATATTATATAAATTATTTTATAAAAAGACTGTAAACTTTAAATTTTTATGGGAATTAATGAAATAAATGGGTTGTGATTATGAAGCAAAAATTGGGTTGAAACATCACCACAAAAGAAATTGCAATGATGGGCCATTTGGAAGGGTTGGATTTTTGTGAAACTTTGGAGAACTTGGCCCAATAGGAGGCCATTTTGATCTCGCATTCACTTATCTTGCTTTAAATTTGATAATATTTTATTTAAATTATCAAAATATAAAAATAATCACTTATCTCTCTCTCTCTTTTTTTTTTAAATATTATTTACAATTACTTTTATATCTTTATATATAACAATAAAATTTGATATAAATATTTATTTATCTCATATATAATATATATTTACTTACTATAAAAGTAAAAAATTAATCGTATACTCGATAGTTACAACTAAATAATTAAAAAAATCACACAACTCTATTATTGATAATCTAAAAAAATAATTTTCTTAATTTTACTAAATTGTCATCACTGTCTAACACTCAAATATATATTAATAATAACATAAAATTAAAAATATTAAAATAAAATTATTAAGTACTTAATAAATTTTTTATTTATAATAGTAACTAAATATATGTTAAAATGATAAAGAATAAATAAATAAATATTTGTATCTAATTTTATTATTATATATAAGGGTATAAAGATAATTGTAAATAATATTTTTAAAGAAAACAAGAGATAAATGTAATTTATATTATCACTATTTAAATAAAATATTACCAAATTTGGAAATAGATAAGTGATAATAAGCTTTGATACATTCCACATTATCACCAACCATCTAATTACTTTGAATAAAAGAGCTTTATGTTTGAAACTAGGTTCTGAATTTGAATTTTCATGCGCAAGTAATCTACTTGTTTTTACGTGGCCATAAATTTCCTGAAACAAATAGTTATCACTAGTATCATGGCCTCAGGGTTTGTAAATATTTGAGGATAGGCCTACCCTAAAAAAATGCTCCCAATCGTAAAAGCAAGGATCGATCTTTCTTTTAACAAAATGAGATGATTAAAGTTGTATGTAATAAAGAGTTGTCTGAAAATTACTGGTATATATGTTAGGTATCATTATCAATACCAAACAGACCATAATGTAAATAATCAGCTATCTAGTTGTGCAAACGTCCATTGAACTCATTATTTAAGATCTTTCTGTTACTGTTGAGATATTGTAAATCGATTTGTCAAGATTCAAAAACATGTGGTTGAGCCAAACCCATTTGGGAACGAACAACAGTAGTGTTTTATTTGCACCATTCCAGGTCCCTCAACACAATATACAATCGTACCTTATGTAGAGCCCATTTCTGCAATTTTATCTTCTATAAAAAGTTTATGGAATGTCAGGAATGACAAGAGAGCCAAAATTAATTGTTATGTTCTATATAAGTATGTGACATGATATTGATGTGGACTTATTTGACTGAGAGTTTGAAATTTGTGGGCTAAATTTGATTTCTGAGTTATGATCTTCAGTCTTCACTTTGCTCTCAAGTCTCAAAAATCATGGTCTCAAATATCGTTACTGGCATTCACATGGGTATATTTTTATCTGTCTGCTATGGAAAAGCAAAAAACCAATACCCCGACAACAGGCTCATTGGCTGCCTTTCTTTTCTATCTGAAGCGCAATATTTGCTGACATTTCTTTCTCTCTTCATTATATTTTTTATTGTAAACTTGAATGATATTCATTGGCTCTCGTTCAAAAGATATCATGATAGTTTTTATTTTCAGATGCAAAAAAATTGCCTGACGGACGGTGAGTCACAGTTTGAGTTACCACTAGCTACCAAAAAGATAATATACACCTAACTTTCAAAGTCGACAGCCAGCACATTTGGTTGGAAGTTGAGCTTTTTGCCATTTGCTTTTTATCCGTAATCCCCATACGAGTAGATTACATTTGTCTTTTTCACAAGTTTTCCTCTTTCTTTTTTTTTCATGCAACATTTCTGCCTTTGTAAATAGTACAGGAACTGATGAGATCATTTATTTATGTGTATATCTTAACAATGCTATAATCTTGCACTGTAACAAGTTCTATACATCTCTACTAAAATATGAACAAGAGAAGGTTTCAAAAAGTCTAATATATTCGAATCAACCCATATATTACAAATTTGCTATGCAGGTCGTTTTTCGGCCGACCTCCGCTGGACAGCTTTTCAAATTCCACTATTTTCTAACGATGGCCCATTGCGTACGGTCAGAAACTTCAAAAAACAGACATATCAAGTCAATAAAAAGCTGGCAAGGATGTGACAGTTATCATCTGCTAATAATCTGACATATATACACGTAGTAGGATTTTATTGGCCCGACATGTACTATATCATATCTACGCGCATCGATTCTGTTCGGCCTAAAAAGGTAGACCAAACATGCTGTCAGCTCTCAGCTGCATAGGACGACGTGGGATGGAAAAGCCTTTCTGTTTGGGCCTGGTAGATAGAAGTCAATTGAAAAGTTTCTGTAGTTTTTAGGGCACCAAGAAAATTTATTAAAATATTCGATGCCGACGAAATTTTTTAAACAACTTTTCGACTGTTGTTTCTCTGGTTACAGGTTACTCCTTGTATGGGATGAACATGGACCGAGCTAATCGGCCCAATTTTTGACGACCAATCTTCATAATGAACTTGTAGTAAGCATATGCAAATGTTCAAAGAAGAGGATTAAAAAAAGTTGTTATAACTTAAATGAATCAAAGAAATATAAAATTTATTTTATTTCAAACTTTTACAAATTATACCTTTAAATTTTGTTTTTCTTGAAATATTGCAAGCAAATTGTGTTTTGTTTTATGTACACTGACATGCTTTGAATATACTTAAAATAAAAATTAAGAACGAATAGACAATCTTAGGCTATCCTTGCTTCACTAATTTTTCCTTGAACTCCAACGACATATTTTCATGGCTGCTATATTGATATTCGCAACGACATATTTCATGGCTACTATATTGATATTTGCAACTGATGTTGATTACGAAATGTAGAAAATTAACCCATTATCTAGATTATTTATTTATTATCTATGCTCTTTCACTTTCAAAATACTGCCATTGTTTCCCAACCTTTTCCAATTTTTTGTGTGAATTAATTTCCCAAGACAATTTGTCTTGTTGGTTAATGCCATGTGGGTCCTAGACGGTGAAATAGAAGCAAAACGATCAACATTCATAATAGAACAAAACCATGGAAAGTCCAAGCTACAAACTAGAGTAAGTTCCTATTAGTTGTTACTTAGTACGTTACATGGTAATGCATGCAGAATTGTATAAATGAACAACTGTTTAATTATTTATTACTAGAGAAGAAGTAATCCGTTAAGTACATGTTTTTAGTACAAACAAGCTTAATTTTAATCTAATTTCAATTGCATCTCTCTTTATTATAGATGTATAAACACAATTAATGCTCTTTAGAACACTTTCTTGTAATTTTTAATGATGCTACGATTTTGTTAATGAAGTATTGATAAAATCCAAAGAAATTCTAGGTCTTGAGCAAGTTATTGTTTGTTTAACATATTTTATAGATTTGGGAACGTATAGTGATAATCTAAAACAAAAAATTTTGATAAGGAAAGTCTAGTGAGTGGTTAATGGTTCAATGTATAACTTTCTGTTCATTAATTATTAAAAAAAGGATAATCAAACATGAAAAGTATCCCGTTATGGAAAGTGGGCCTTCTTATTTTTATATCATCACATGGAGTTTCGACAGCATTCTAGAGAAGAGAAAATCAAGAGATTGATTCAACTTGTCATTTATTCATTTTTTGAATATCAATTTGTTATTTAATTTAAAATTACACTTAGACATTGTAAACATATCTAATCAATTGAGGAGAAGATATTTTTGAGTGGGTCTGGATTACTATTGAGAATGATTCATCAATTCGAGAAGAAGAACATCAACAGAAGCTGCTAGGAATGAACCTAAGGAAGAAGAAGAACAGTTGCTGAGATTATCGTTATTTTCTGTTATGGGAGGTCGAATTACTGGATTGTCCCTGATAAAAATTGGATGGTAGTTTATTCATTAATGGCAAATTGATAATTTCACCATTAACGAATATAATAGATTCTTGTTTCTGGAATTCTCGAGAATGGCTGACGGTTGGCTTATATATACAGCTTGATTTCTCGAGTTGTGTATGATGATTCTGTAAAATTCTTCTTTGTAAACATTCGTTGATAATTAGAGAATAGCTGGGGCTTGAGAGTTCCATCCGTGGATGTAGGTTCTGATTGAACCGAACCACGTAACTTTGTTGTTTGTGCAGTTATTCTTTCCTTTCTTTTCTATTCTGATTTTCTTTGGTAAGGGGTTTCATTATAATTCAGTGGAGATTCTCGTTCTTTGTTCTTGATCTTGTGGATTGAAATTTAACAAGTGGTATCAGAGCCTGTGTTCTATCTAAGAATGGCTTAAACCAGATTAGATTTGGAGAAATTTGATGGTGACAATGACTTCAACATTTGGAAGATCAAGATGAGGGCTTTGCTAGTCCACCAGGGAATCGAGTAGGCATTGGGAGGAGAAGAATCCTTACCAGCTTCTTGGAATCAAGAACATAAAGAGGAGGTGCTGAGGAAGGCTCACAGTACAATCATTCTAAGTTTGAGTAATGGAGTACTTAGGGAGATCTAAGCCTTGAATGTCACTTCAGCATCTGGTTTATGGAAAATTTTGAATCCAGATATATGTCAAAGTCTATTGATAATAGACTATATCATAAAAGAAAGCTTTATACACTGTCTATGGAGGAAGGTGGATCTTTGAAGGATCTTTTAGATGAATTCAGCAAAATCACTATAGATCTTGAGAACTTAGATGCTAAACTACCTGATGAGGATCTAACTATGATCCTGTTAAGCTCATTGCCAAGTTCATATGAGCATTTCATAGATACTATGACCCTCAGGAAGGAAACTATTTTATCAAGGGATGTTAAGAATGCCCTTAATACTAAAGATAAAAGAAAGAATGGTCTTGACAGTTCAACAGGAGGTGAGAGACTCATTGCAAGGGGAAGACCAGAAAAGAGGGAACCAAGAAAGGAGCAGGGTATATCAAAGTCAAGAAATAAGAAGAAGAAGCGCTTCTATTGTCACAAGGAAGATCATTTCATTAAAGACTGCCCTGACAGAAAGAATAAGAAGTTGATGAAACAAAAACAGAAAGGGGATGCAGTTGTGGCTTCTGATGCATCAAGTGAAGGGTATGAGAGTGCTGATTTGCTCATTACTTCAAAAGAGCATCTTGACAATGAGTGGGTAATAGATTCTGACTGTTCTTTTCACATGAGTTCTTACAAATCTGTTTTTGATTCAATTTCCTACGTTGAAGGGGGTAGTGTGTTATTAGGAAATAATCAAACTTGTAGAATTGTTGGTATAGGCTCTATCAAACTTAAAATGTATGATGGGGTGATCCGGGAGCTAGAGAATGTGAGGTATGTTCCTAATTTAAGAAAGAATTTAATTTCTTTAGGTATCTTAGATCAATTAGGATACCATGTAAAATTGGGAGAACTTAAAAATGAAAGAACTTTGAAGGTAATGAAAGGATCCTTAGTGGTGATGATAGGGGAACTTAGAAATGGTTTGTATGTCTTGAAAACCTCTAAAACCAGTGCACACCTGACAGCTTCAGAAATGAACTTTAATAACAGAACCATGTTATGGCATCTTAGGTTAGCTCACATCAGTGAGAAGGGGCTGAAAGAATTGGCTAAACAAGGACTGTTGGGAGACAAATCATTAGGAGTGCTGGGGTTTTATGGCAACTGTGTGTTGGGTAAGACACAAAGTTAAGTTTCAAACCAGCAACTCATTCAACCAAAGGTCCACTTGAGTATATCCATGCTGATCTGTGGGGGCCTTCACAAATTCAAACTCCCAAAAGTGCAAAATATTTTCTGTCCATTATTGATGATTGGTCAAGAAAAGTTTGGGTGGTTATCTTAAAGTCCAAAGACCAAGTGTTTAAAAAGTTCAAAGAATGGAAGCTTCTTGTGGAAAATCAAACTGGTTTAAAGTTGAAAAGTTTAAGAACCGATAATGGATTGGAGTTCTGCAATGAGCGATTCAACCAGTGGTGCAAAAGTCAAGGAATTAAGAGACACAGAACAGCAACTTATACACCTCAACAGAATGGCTTAGCAGAAACGATGAATAGAACTATTGTGGACCGTGTGAGATGCATACTAATCCAAGTCAATTTACCAAAGTTCTTGTGGGCAGAAGCTGTCTGTGCAGCAACATACATCATCAACAGAAGTCCTTCAACAGCCATAAAGTTAAAAACACCAAAAGAGAGGTGGACTGAAAAGCCTCCAAATCTGGAAAACCTCAGAATTTTTGGGTGTGAAGCTTATGCTCATGTGAGACAGAATAAGTTGGATCCAAGGGCTATTAAGAGAAAGTTTATGGGGTATCCAGATGGTGTCAAAGGTTTTAAGTTGTGGTGTAATGACAAAAACAACTCTAGGTGTATCATAAGTAGAGATGTTGTGTTCAATGAGAA
>JAVXUL010002864.1:0-28112 GCA_035590515.1 Trichilia minutiflora | reverse complement strand
GGGTTCCAAAAGGAACTAAAGTTAACACTCAAAAACCCAAGAAAATTTGGGTACCAAAAGCCCCCGTTTGATTTTCTTTTATAGGTTGAAGGAGTAATGGATGATCCTTTATTAATCGCTGTTCAAGGCACTTAATGAAAGAAAATTCTCCAAACTCAAATAGTGTTAAAATTGTAAGAAGGAGAATATGCAATTCTTAAGAACAATGCCAAAAGAAAAAGTCATGGATCCAACATTAGGTAATGAAAAATTTTTCTTTAACCAAAAAAAAAAATTATGATAATTATCATTGTATAATGATGTCTTAAAAGTTTTGATCATGTTTGTTATTTTTGATCTATAAGCTATTCTTTATCATTATATGGTGAAGACTTTGAAATTGTCTTGATCATGCATGCTACTTGTAATCAAAAAGTTATTTTAAAATTGCATGATAAAAGAACCATTACATTATTGACTTGGGTGCTAATGTGTGTTATAATTGATATTGAATTACTTGAATATATGTATATTAAACCTTGATGCTTTTTTGTCTATATTTTAAAGTATGTTGCAAATATCTCCTTTATGCTTATGTTCCCGTGTGCTCCAAAATTTTACTCTTTTTTTATGAAAAAGCATAAATAATGTTATGCTTTAATAATTTCAACTGGTATCATTCATGCTAAAATTGTCTCATTGTTTTTAGTAAAGCCAAAGGGGGAGCAAATATAGAAGAGCTTAAATGGTTATATATATATTTGAAGCTTTCTCTTTTATGGTTTATGTGTTGCACTTGAATCTTTAATTTGAAAACTCTTTTGTTTATAGATGATGTTTGATGTTATAAAGTTATGGATATTTATGGATGTTTTGATAATTATGGGACTTACACGTTGGTTTTTTACTTTATTGAAATTTTATTCATATTTAACTTTTGCCTTTAGTACAAATATGCCTGATATCCTTCCTTTATTATTTTTGAAAATGGTAAAGGGGGAGAAATACATATATATGTGGTGTGGCATGATAAGTTATAGTTTATATGAGAAGTTATGATCATTTAGTCTTCATTCTTCCTTCGTTATTTTTGATAATGCTAAAGGGGAGAAATATATATATATATATGTATTGATTTGATACTCCATTTTTCTTTTTCCTTTTTTATGTTGACAAAAAGGGGGAGAAAATGTATTTGAAATGTTAAATGACATAGGGGGAGAGAAAAGTGAAAAGTATATGATTTGTTTGAATAGAGTTATTTAGAAGTGCCCTCTCTTTACTTTGTATTTATATTATTTTTTTTAGGAGGAGCATTACTCAAATTGATAGATGAAGTATTTTAGATTATTATTTTGTCATTATAAAAAGGGGAGATTATTGACCTTAGTGTCATACAAAACTATTTTTGATGAGAACGAAATAATTGGTTTGATCAAGTCAAGAAAAAGGACTTCAAGAGCTTAAAGATGAAGATTGAAGACACAAGCTTAGGGTATTTTCTTTGTACAATATTTATATATGTTTGTGTGTGTGATTGAAATTTTTGACAATTAAGTAAGCTCAAAAACATTTATAAAATATTTAAAAATGTTTCACTTTATGAGTTAAAATATTTTTTATGAGTTAAGATGTATTATTTTTAAAGTTATAAATTTTGGACTAAAATATCATATTTTTAAACCTGTAAAATTTGGACTAAACATCATATTCTAAAAGTGCTACAGTGTTATAGTGACGTGAACAATGTCATAAGCAGTGTGCTACAGTCGTGAACAGTGACTTCGATCGAACGAATCCTTCGATTTGTTCAGTCGAATTTTGCGCAGTTTTCTGTCAAAGTGCTCATTTTCATTAGATTGAACAAATCCTTCAATTTGATTGAATAAATCCTTCATTTGTATCATTCTCTTGAAAGAGAATTCTTATAAAAGGTGTGTAATCTTCTATTTTCTCATTCTTAATTTGTAAAAAGTGAAAAAGGTTGGGTCTTTCACTTAATTTTTTGAGTGCTTGAGAGATTTGAGAACTTAAACACTTATAAGGTTTGGAAGAGAGCCATAAGTCTCCTCATTTGTATTGAAGCCTTGGGTTAGGCTTGGTTATAAGTCTATGGGTTGTTGAATCCTTAGGTTATAAGGATTTGTAAAGTTTTGGAGGTGAGCCCGCAAAATCTCCGGATTGTAATAGTTGAAGCCTTGGGTTTGTAAGGCTTGATTAGTGAAAAGCTTCAAATGACGCTTGAAGGAGTAGACGTAGGCTTGAGATTAGTCGAACCACTATAAACTTCTTGTGTACGTTCTCTCTATCCCTTACTCTCTTTAATTTATGTTTGTTTACTTGTGTTTAATTTTTGTGGCTTTTGAAAATTGATTGGTATAATCCTTAAGATTGAATCAATCTATTTGGGGTGGTTAAATACTTGTGTTACGTTGAATATTAGAGGTTATTGAAAAAATATACATTGGTTGCATTAAAAATCTTGGAAACCCAATTCACCCCCCCTCTTGGGTTGTCATAGTGAGATTTCAGCATTCTCAATTCGTTTGGTCGAATGATTATAAAACTATTAATTTACCCCTATCTAGAAGTTTTTCTTTTACATTTCTTGAAGGCAAAATGATAATTTTACCCTTTTTCTATAAATAGGGAGTGAACTGGCTCTTCCCACCATTTTCTTTCTCTTTACTTCTTCCTTTTCTTCTTCTCTCCCTCTTCTATGATCTCTCCTCTACTCCTCACAAACCATCACCCAAATTTGTGCAATCTGTTGATTTCTTTATCTTTTTACTACATTCTTCATTCTTAACCTCCTAAAAGCATCGATTTGTCAATAGAAGCATAGAAATCGCAAGGAGGAAAACTAGCGTTTCAGGCTCAATTGGTTTTTTTTGAGTTTTAAGTGAAATCAAAGTAATCTAACGATATTACAAGGTTGGTGGCATCGTTTCTAACCTATCTCTATCTTTCATTTCGTATTTCATCAACTTTTGAACATATGATTTTACTATTCATCTATGGGATTTTTGCTAGCTTTATCAGGTGAATTTAGGTTGTTACATGTTAATTAGAGAAGTTGAATAAATCATTAGGTAGCTAAAAATATGAATTCAAAAAATACAGGTAAATCAAAACAGTGTTTGGGTTATTATTCCTTTGAGATATGAGGGGAAAAAACATAAACTCAAACTAAAATGCATTATTTAGGTTATAATGTGGATTTGAAATGATAGAAAATGGATAACCGATTGAGAAACAAGGATTTTATCTGATTACGTGTATTAGTCGACTTTAAAAATCTGAATTAGAATGCATTGCATGCATACAAATCTTGTTTATACTCTAGAAACATGTATTAATATGATTTTGGTATGTGTTTAGGCGACGATACATAAGCGAGAAACCCACATGAGGTGTCAAGGAATGATGAGAATTAGGGAGTATATACCCTCCCTAAACTGTGAGTGAACTCCTTTTGTTTTTATCATTTTAAAACCATCTTTAGTATTTTAATTATATGCAAATGTTTTATAAATATTAAACTTTTATACTTATTACTTCTGTTTTATACACTTATTTATATATGCACACATATAGATTAAGTTGAGATATGCTTTGTATAAATGATGGTCGGAGGCCAATTTATGAGTTGAATGGCATTATGTATGGTTTTTTAAATTATTTGATTTGATTATGATTCATTGATGATCATTGTAATCCTTGTGGATTGTATGGATATATATATATAAAATTGCATATTAGTGATGACGACTATGAGGGTCAGGATTATTTACTATAACTATAGGGTAGTAGCCTACGATGACTTGAGGAGAGGCTCGTCTAGATGAGTAGAGTTTCACTGGTGGGGGTTGGCATAAGGTGTTACATTGATGAGATATTGATATTGGATTTGACCACCTGTGAATCTCGTCTGGTTAGTCACAGGTTTCACCTCGTAGCTACTCGAGCCAACGTCAGTGGTGGGCTTATTTTCTGAATAAGAATATGCATTATTTTATTCTTTATAATTTAAAATAAATTTTTATAAAATAGCATTGTTTTTACTTGCATATAAAACCCATTGACGTTCTTGGGGTTGTCCAAGGCTAGGGTAATCATCGAAAAAGGGAGTCAGCCCAATGGCTTTATATATATTTTATGTTTTCAAGTTAAATTAAAGGTTTCACATCAAATCATTTTCAAAATGATTTCCAGGTAATGATTTTGTATTCTAAAAGAATGTTTTATCTTATAAATTATTTATATTAAGTGGTATTTATTTGTTATATTATTTAGTTCACTCATTGAGTATACTCCCGTATACTCACCCGCTCCCTTACTTTCCAGTTTTAGGGTAAACAAGCTTCCAAAGTGCATCTGTATGGTGGTGATCCTTCTAGATTCTGAGGGCATCAGGTATACATCCGAATCAACTCACTTAGTAGAATTGTAGTCCACTAAAAATGTATTTTAAATCTTATTTTTGTTCATTTATTCTTATGGATTGTAAAGAGATTTGTAAAATACATTAATTCTATTTTTATCTATTTAACTATACATTAAAATATTTAATTAGATGATTCATGAAATGTTTTGGTTATTTAGAAGTGTTTATGATTTGATTGGGAAATTTTTAAGAAGTTTGGGTGATACATGTAAAACTCGTCCCTTAGCTTTATGGGAATAATACTAGATCCCTCAAGAGTTTTCGTACATGTTATCATGTTTAGATTATGCGCAAGAGGGTATAAAACTTGAAGATTTTATTTTGAGTAAGATTATGGTATGGGATAGGAGTCTATAAGGAAGAACTGGATTTTTGACCCCAAAATTATCTCCATTTGAGAAAAAGTTTTTATTATTTTTGTAATGGGTTCCGTGACGATATCTTAGTCAAAAGTTATGACTATTTGAATTAGCATTCTTCAAAAGGAGGATTAGAGGTAAAGGTATCAATACGTTTAGGGGAAACGTATCAATATGTTCTAGGTAAAGCCAAGGGTATCGATACCTTGATAGTATGATAAATAGTAAATAATGCCAAATGTATCGATGCCTTGACAAGGGTATCGACACCTTTGTGACAGAGATGAAGTCTGCTTGCGACGAAACGTATCGATACGTTGAGGAAGGTATCGACACCTTGCAAGCTTTGTGCATGGTAAATGGCCAAACGTATCGATATGTTGGGAGAACATATCAATATGTTGCAGGCAAATTATCAAAGGTATCGATACATTTTGAAAGGTATCGACACCTTTGAGGATTACACAGCCTATATACATCGAGCAAGGGGGGATCGTCTTCCCCATTTTCATTATCTTCTCTTTTTCTCCTCTGAAGCAACAGAAGCCTCTCTCTTTCACTCTTGGAAACTGACCTCTTCTATTTCTCAATCAAACTCTACCATTTTAGTTCCTATAAACTCAGAATTAATACTAGAACCCAGAAATCTCCTTGGACTGGAGTTTTAACTGTCGGTTCGAGAGGAATCGAGAAGGAAGGGCTAAGGTAAACAGTAACTGACAAAAAGAATCGAGCAAAGAGGGACTTAGAACACTTCTACCAACTTAGATAAGTTCATCCCTATACTTATTTCTCCATTTTTAGTATTTATTGTGCATAAATCAAGAAAATAAAGATTTAAGTTACTGTTCACAAAATCCTAAAAATTAGGATTTTTCTCGTTTATCATTGGTATTGATAAATTAAAGGGTTTTGATAGCTAATGGTGTTGAAATTAATGAGAAAATTATATGGAGCGGGGTTTGGTATAGGCTATATATGTATAGAGAGAGAAAGGATAGAGAGAGAGAGAGAGGGGGGTGCGAGAGTAGCATGAGCATGCATTGCATCATGTATGCACATTGTAACAAATTATTGAATTTGTGTTTGTATGCGTATCCAGGTGCAATAGCCAAGACAGGAGGATCTCCACCGCGAGGAGGATACTGAGAGGGTGGTTTCCCACCCCAAGATTGTGAGTGGACATATTTTTTTCACTTCACCTCATTTATTGTTATTTATGAATGAATATAATGATAAAGGATAGCATGTGAATGTGTATATGTATAACTGAAATGAGGAGGCGTGGGATGTATATTGTGTGGTAGCAGGGAGGGCCTCTTATTTGTGATAGAAATAGGTTTGTGATGAAATCTGGATTGCCATGAATGTGAGGCCGAAGGCCTAATGTATATATTGATATTGTGATTTTGAGGTCGAAGGCCAATTTTATATATGTTTGTGAATGTGACATAGTTGAGTATAATGGTCAGGGTGCCATACTTATTTTATGTTTTGGTCTTGTGAGTCATAGATTATGTTTAGGCTTCTGTTTTCTATTTTGTTATTTGTCTACTTACTGAGTATTTTTTCAAATACTCACCCCTCACTTTCCATTTCAGGTTAGTGTAGTCAAGCGTCGTATAGCATAGTTGAAGCGAGACTTTAGCACAGTTTTCAGGTACTCGACTCAGATTTTTTTTTATATTATGGTCCACTTTATGTAAAAATATTTGTAAAGAATATGATTTAATGTATTTGGCTTGGCCAAAGATATTTTGTATTGTATTTTGAGAAAATACAGATGTTGATATACTTTTGAGCGAAAATCTTCTATTTTGTATTATTTTAATTGAAAATAAGTTTGAAAATAGGTACTAATGCCTTGCAGCTTTAGGAGTATATTCTAAGTGATAGAATGCATTTCTAGAATTCGTGGCAATTGACACGTGGCCGACTAGGGTCAGAGTGTGATAATACGGAAGAATTATTTGAAAGTGTTTAAATATTTATTTTTGAAACACGATTTTTAAAAGCCTTATAGGCACTCAAAGTGCATTCTAGGATAAATGAATACAATTTAGGAGTCCGTGGCAATTGTCACGTGTGAGATCTACGGGTTAGGGCATGATATATACAATTTAACATAGATACGGAGTTAGAGCGTGACATATACAATCTAACATAGATACAGAGCTAAAACTTTGCAATTTACAAGGCTAAATTGTAAACTTAAAAAACCTTATAGGCTCTGTTTTTATAGATTACCATAATATTTTCATAAAAACTTCAAATAAATTTTGTTACAGCTTGTATGGGTAAAGGCTACAGCTCTATCATTAATCTAATAGAAAAAATTATTATTGAGTTATTAATATTAAATACAAATTTTTAACTTCATATCTTTGTTTTTAGGTTGTATAAATCTAATAATTAAAAATTTATTTCAATTTTTATTTTTAAATTATATAAATTTAATAATTAAAAAATTATATTTAAGTTTAAGTAAAGAGAGTCTAACCTTTCATATATATCACAAGAGAATAAGTTTATTATTAGTCTCTTCAGAGACATCCGACAAAATTGGAACAATACAGAGAATAAGTTTAGTAATTATATAATACATTCTTTGTATTATTGTGCTGGCTGTGTATGTATATTGCAAGGAGAACATGTTTAGTCATCAATTTAGATTATTAATGAAATATAATGTTGTTTTTATTATATTAAAAATTATATATAAAATTACTTAGCTTTTATTTTTTGACTAAAAAGAAGAAATGTAATATCCCGTATCTATAGTTAATGACATTTTAGTCGTTTTACTTTCTAAAGATATTTTTGACATTTACACAGAATATATATCGGGGTATCATTAATTAATAGTCAGTATTAAATTGAAGCCTAATGTGAGAATTAGAAAAGGAAAATAAATGAAATGGGAATTTGGGCTTACGAAAGTTATGATTACAAGGATTCAGTAGGAGCATTTAATCGAACGAATGATATGGCTGAATGAATCTGAAGTTTGGTTGAATAAAAATTGAGTGCAAACAAGTCCAAGAGGGTAGGAGGAATTCAATCAAATAAATCCTTTGATTCGTTCAAATGAATACGATTCGACTGAACAAATAATTTGGCCTGTTCGAACGAATTTGAGACAAAATTTTTTTCGAGAGTCATTGAAGATTTTGAACGAATGAATAAGGCAATATGTTTGAATGAATATGAATCTTGATTGAACGAAGGGTTTGATTCGTTCGCACGACCACGATCCAATCGAATGAATTGGTTGATTTGTTTGACTAAATCTCTCAAAAATCGAATAAAGTGACCATTTTTTATCATTTTAGAAAATTTTCTTCTTTTATAACTCAAGAGTTTTTAGTAATTTAGCACTTCATATTATAAATAAGGGTTAATAGTGAAAAAATCATTTGCCTTCTTCTCCTTTCTCCCTTCTTCTTCCTGTTTCTCTCTTCTTATTCTCTATATACTTTCTTCTCCTTGATTTTTTGAATACCAACCTATTAATTCATAGTTTCAGCTTAATCAACTCTACACGACTCCTTTTCTACCTACAAGCCTCATTTTGTTAATTTGGACAAGGAAGCACGAAGGAAGAAATAGGGTTCCAAATCCAAACTTGGGATTGCAAGTAATCGATGTCATATTTGACGATTATAAGCCTTTATTAACTTCCTGGTAAAGCCATTAAACTCCTTTATGTGTCAAATTTTTGTTTAGATTGAATTTGTAATTTAAAGTTACTATTTATCCATGAGTGATTCGGCTTCTATGTCACAAAGTTTTGAGTTATAATGCTTTATTTAGAATGTAAAATAAACGGTTATATGATTAAATAGCTAAAAAATTCGAGTTTGGAAGAATGTGATTCATAGTGAATAGTATATAGCCACTGTTTCATTTAAATATGTTATCCACGGATTGGTTTTGATAAATGAGGTCAAATGGTGCTTGTTAGATCATTAATCGCATGAGTTATAGGTTTTAATTGACTTTGAAGTGTTAGAAATCGATTAAGTGGCCGAAACAAAAAAATATCGTAAACAAATATAAGTTGATTATAGGATACTTAGAGTAGGATCTATTTACATGCATATAAGTCGTATTATATTCTTAAATTCAAGTATTAATGAGATTGTCGGTATATGTGTGTCTTAGGTAATGAAGTTTACAAGTGACGTCTGAGAGGTGATAAAGACTGAGGCGTAATTGGAAAGTACTTACCCTCCTTATAGTATGAGTGAAACTTTCTCATTTTTGTTAAATTATGTTATAGATGTTTTAAATTTTTAATATTTTAATTGTTCTAGAGCTTTAAATTTTCTTTATTATCTATGTTTATAAAATTTCATAAATTAATAGTTTATGATGAATTTTATATGATGCATGAGTTTAGAAGGCCAATGTACCCATGAAGTAAATTGATTTATTTTAATTTCATAATGATTTTGAGTATTGTTTCAAGGATTATACTATTGATATGCACACACACACATATATTATTTAAAATTGGATTGAATTCTTTGTGGTTTGTTGAGATGATACGGCTAGTGAGCCAGATTATGTATTTTTATTTCATGATAATATAGTCAGATAGGCCAGTACTATAACTATAGGGTTAAGTAGCCTAGGTACAAGTCATGGTAGAGGCTGTACTAGGTAAGTGGTGCATCGACAGGACCGATATAAGGGAGGTAATGATCTCACTTAGGATGGAGTAGTCTACTAGGCGGAAATGTAGAGGACAATCTTGTAAGAATTCACAGACTACTTGAATCTAACATCAATGATGGGCAACTTTTTCTTTAAATCGCATGCATACTTCTATTTTTATTAAAAGAATATTTTATTTAACATTCATTGTTTTATTTAAACTATATTGAAAACCCACTAACAACTCGTGGTTACTCTTGATCAGAGTAATTACCGAGAAAATAGCCAATGATTTTCTTATTAGTTTCAAGTTATGTTTTATACTATAAAAATGTTTTTAAATCTAATAATTGTTTTAAAATTTTTTCGAATAATTTTAAATTGGTATAAATTTTTATTTATATTTTATTTACTGAGTATACAATAGTATACTCACCCCTTTTTTCCTCACTCACAGAAAATTCTGAGCAAAGTTGATATATCAGAAGGGTGATAATAGCATCTAAAGTGGTATTCTTAGATATAATTTTCGTATTCGACTCACATTCATTTTTATTTGAGTTCATTGAGAGAGATACTTATAGTTTATGGTTTTTCTTTTGTTACAGGAACTTTATTATCTTTATGTAATTTTAGTATTTGGTATTTTTTTTAAAAAAACAATTGTATTATTTTATATTTTAAATACCTTTGTAAAAGATGTGTATTGTATTTTTGATATAATAATATATGATTTCATTTATGATGATTTGGATATATATTTTAGAAGTATTTGGGGTTGAGTTGACTAAAAGTAGTTTGGGAATTTAAAAAAATTATTGAAAATATTTTAAATTGTTATTATTGAAAATATTTTAAATTGTTTTTATGAAAAACAGATACTATTATAACCTTATAGGTTTTTAATATGCGTTCTAAACCTAAACAAAACATATTGGGAATATATGACAATTATCATGTGTGAGCCTCGCGGTTTGGGGAATAACATGAAAAGTTTGAATTCTAAATAGTTTAAATATTTGAATTAAATAGTCATCTTGAATTTTGTTATAGTTAACAATATTAAATAAATATATATTTTTAAGTTATAAAATTTCTTAATAAATCAAAATCAAAATAAAATAAAAATTTTAAAAATAATTATTATATTTTATTATATCAAATTTCTTAAGTTTTATAATTTTTTAACTAAAAAATACATTTGTGTTAAGGAAAAGAAAAAGAAAAAGAAAAAAGTTTTTTTTTTATATATAATAATACTATTTACCTAAAACAATTTTGTTTCAAAATAAAACTCAATTGATGTGATTACCCCTTAATATATAAAACAACCTTTATTTTTATTTTATGAATAAGAAGAAGGAGGAGGAGGAGGAGGAGGAGGAGAAAATATTATACTTATGTATTATAGTAATCTATATAATAATATTTTGTTTTGACAGCAACCTTTCGGTGATTGTGAACATTGAAACGAGTATATGTGAGCTGAAGTCTCATATGGTAAAATCCAAGAGGAGGTGAATTAGAATTTTATAATTTTTAAACAAAATTTTTAAGAAATCGTGTTATGAATGCAAAGAAGGAATGAACACACAATAATAAAATATGCAAGACACAATTTTTATAGTGGTTCGACTACAAATCTACGTCCTCTCTTCTCGGTTGAATCCACTCACACCGAGGATCACTATCTTCTTGTTTCTATAGGTCAAGAGAAACCCAAGTACAACTCCTTCTTTGAACGGGTGAAGAGCAACCACAATTACAACTTTCTTTTAAATCAAGTGAAGTGAAACCCAGTATAAATAGTTCTTTCTACGAGTAAAGAGAAACCCAAATTTATGTCTGAAAAATCAGAAAGAAAGGATTAAAAACTCTCTAAAAGAGTGTATGTTTTAATGTGCACACTTTCTCTCACTAGAATAAATACAAAGGAATATCAGAGAGAAAAAAAAGAATTATAGAAGAATGTTTTGCTTGTTTTGATGATAGTACGTTTAATGCTCTTCAACCACCTTAACATCTTCAAATTTTGTTGAATTTATATCTGCAATGAATTTCTTCCAACGACTCTATTTTGCTCATTAATGACGATAATAAATGTTTCCGAACTAGCCGTTATAGTCCTGATTTTCGTGAAGGTATCGATATATGTCTCTAGGGTATCGATATGTTTGAGTTACAGGCCTTGAGGGTATCGATACTTTTCCACGTAAAAACAATGATGTCCATCATAAACGTGTTGATGCAGGCTTCAAGGTATCAATATGTTTGTCTAAGGTATCGATACATTTAAGTGGACTGACAGGGTATTGAAACCTTTTTGTATGAACGAGCACCTTTTTGCTGCCTTCGTATCGATACGTTGAACAGGGGTATCGATACGTTTGTTGTGCATAGTGAAGGTATCAAAATGTTTGAAGCAGGGTTCCGATACTCGAGCTCAAAATCAATATTGTAACTGAAACGTGTCGATACCTTTAAGTGAGGTATCGATACGTTTAAGCCTGGATAAATTTTCTTGATACTTTGACTTCATTTCTCACCTGAAAAATATATTTTGCCTTTCTAAAAACCAAGTGAATTATATTTGTCCTTCTAAAATTTATAGTCATCACTCATATGTATAATTCAAATTTGTTATAAATTTTGGCTTCATCAAAAATCAAAAACATATGAGATCCATCATCAAAAACACACATATGAAGTTTATCAAAAATCATTTTGGGGCAATTAATCTCCCCCTTTTTTGATGATGACAAAATATATAGAGAGAGTTTGTTTCTCTCCCTTTTTGTCAGCATTCAAAGAAGGGTGAAACAAATAAGTGATAAATTAATAAACACGATAAAATAATCAACTATCATGAATCAATTATTCCATATATCAAATATTAAGTGCAATAACAAACAATCAAGAACAATTATCCAAAAAAGATAATTAACAAAACAAATCATCATCCAAAAATAAATAATTATAAAAAATAATCATCCGAAAATACAAATCAATGAGTGGGAGCATCTCTAAAACACTGCTTGACATCAGCGAGCTCAGAATCACTATCATCGTCAGAAGAAAACCTGGATGAATCAACTGTACCTGGATGAGATGATGATCCTATCTCAAATGGTGGACGAGTAAGACATGACTCTAGATGAAATGGTCAAAAATGAGCATGAGGTAGTGGCTAACGATCAGAGGAAGGAGGTCGATAACCGAAAAATGATCCTGGAAATGCTCTTATGGAAGGTCCTCGCCAACCAATCTCATGAACAATCTTGGAAACGCTCCTATAGAAGGTCCTCGCCTACCAATCTCACGAACAATCCTCTCCCTGACTTCGTTCACCTTCAGCTGTAAATCAGTGAACTGAAGTGTCAAATCATCTCGTTGTTTTTCCATCATTTTCTTAAGGACATGCATTAGCTGAAATGCCTCGTTCATACGAGTATCTAGCTTCTGCACTGTAGTCATCACAGTCGACTCAAGAGTGGAAAAGCTATCAAGGATCCGCTCAATTTTATACTCTAACGTCGGAGCAAGAAGAGTCAAAGGAACTGAACCACTCAGTTGTGTAAGAGGAGGTGCTGTTGAAGCTGTCTCCATAATAGGTAGTGGAACACCTGCTTTGTCCTGAGCCTCAAGCTGCGGTACAGGTGAAGGAAAAAAGAGGAGGAGGAGTCTCCCGAGGAGGAATACTATGCACATCCTGCTGCTATTGCTGTTCCTGCTACTACTACTCTAATCCTGAGCCAGGTGGAAGGTTAACCGAAGCATCCTCTGTCCTAACATCATCACCTTCTCTAATGGAGGGACCACCAATCTACTTCGAAAACCATACACCAGGAGCATGCTGCTCATATTGCATCTTTCGAAGAGTAGTTTTGCTCAGCATACTCAAAAGAGGTGGAGTCTTGCTGTCCATACCAACCAATGTCTTTGGAACCATCTTCCTGATCAACTCTGAGATCGAATATCCATAATGCAGGTTGTATCGCTGAGAGACACCCCATGTAATGCTCGTAATCATCCAGTAAGCAAGGTTTGATTGATGATGGGTCATAATCCACTCTATCTACCACATATCCTCTACAGACATCTCCGCAAATTTATCAGAGAGGACATTCAAATTGTGTGCAACAATAAAATGCAAAATCCACTCATTTAACTGTAGCTTGGAGGGTTTGTTTTCTACAGTTTGTAGATTTGGGTTTTGAAAAATCATCCAACAAGTCTCAAGAGGGTTAAAGGTCGATGGATAATAGTGTTCTCCCCCTAGAATCATCCTGAATTGCCTACCAAAAATTCCTCATCCACAGCAAACTCAACATTTCTCACCCGAGTCTTAAATTTTGTCATCACATTTCTACCAGTATTTGGGTCTTTAATGTCGAGATTAGAATAAAATAGTCTCACTAGTTCAGGGTAAAACTCCCCCTTAATGCTTAGAAAAGGTAACCAACCGAATCGAGTAATCTGAACCAAATAAGGAAAATGCATCTTATTCAAGAGTTCAAAATTGATTACCCGGTCTGGAGTTATGATCCTATGACCAAACTGGCTCATGAACTTCTCTTGTTGTTCCTGAGATGTGAAGCCCCATGGATTTGGTTCGTTTGGAATTACGGAGGAGGAAGATTTTGTAGCTTTTCGTTTCCTCCGATTAGATGGTGCAGGAACTTTCATACGAGGAGCCATTAAGAGAGAGAGAGAATGACAATTTCTATTTCTTTGAGAGAGATGGTTAAGAGAGAGAGGTGACTGTTTCAAAGCTTGTAGAGAGAGAGAGAGTAATGGTAAAAGATTTTGAATTTAAAGAAATTAAGGGAAGATGAAGGGTTATGACGATTTTAAATGTGAAAGGTTTTGTCCTAAGCTCAAAACAACGTAGTTTGGCCTTTAGTCAGGCTAACGTGTCAATACATTTTAAAAGGTATTAATACGTTTTGACGTTTCTGTCCCAAGTACGTAACGAAGGTATCGATACGTTTTAGGTAAAGTATGAACGTATCGATACGTTGATTCGTAAGACTCAGTATCTCTATTTCGAAGGTGTCGATACCTTTTGGAAAGGTATCGATATGTTCATCTAATACTTCAGTACATTTCAAGCATATTGATACATTGACTGAAACGTGTCGATACGATGCTTGGGGTATCGATACAATGATGGGTTTTCAAACAGAAAACATGCAGAGACTAGCCAGTATTCATATGAAAATTTATTAAGCAAAAAGTATACTGATATAAAGGCTGAACAAATTAAAGAAGACAATTAAAAACATGTTTAATCAACATCATCATTCCAAGATTGTTCTTCAAATAGCAGAATCGAGTTTTGTCTAAAGGTTTTGTGAAAATATCTGCTAGTTGATTTCGGTATTTACATACTTAATACAAACATCATTCTTTTGTACATGATCTCGGATAAAATTATGTCATATCTCAATATGTTTGGTTTTGTGAGTGATGTACTGGATTCTTAGTAAGGTTTATGCCACTCGTGTTATCACACATGATAGAAATTCTATCTACATGTATACCATAGTCCATCAATTGATGTTTGATCTATAAGAGTTGTGAACAATAACTACTCACGAATATGTACTCGACCTCGGTGATGGATAAAGCAATAGAATTTTGTTTCTTACTCACCCATGTGACTAATGCATTCCCTAAGAAATGACATGCACCACTCGTGCTTCTTCTATCAACTTTGCAATCCCCAAAATCTGTATCCGAAAAACCTTTCAGATCAAATAAACCATCCTTGGGATAAAATAATCCTAAGTTAGGTGTACCTCTAAGATATCAAAAAATTCTTTTTACAGCACTTAAATGAGATTCTTTGGGGTTCGAATAAAATAGTGCACATACACATACATTATAGTGCACATACACACACACTATATAGAATGTTAGGTCTAGATGCAGTAAGATATAACAATGATCCTATCATGCCCCTATAAAGCTTAGGGTCAACACCCTTACCTTGCACATCTTTATCCAAAGAGGTAGATGAACTCATAGGTGTGTCCACATGTTTACCATTTAAAAGTTCGAATTTTCTCTAAAGATCCCTTACATATTTTGATTGAGAGATGTAAATACCATTTAAAATTTTTTTAATTTGTAAACCCAAAAGGAAATTCCATTCTCTCATCATACTCATTTCAAAGTCATTTCTCATCAATTTTGAAAAATCTTCACACAATAAATCATTTGTGCTACCAAAAATAATATCATCAACATACACTTGTACAATGAGTATGTCATGATCTTTTATTTTAATAAAAAAAGTTTTATCAACACTCCCTCTGTCAAAATTTTTTTCCAACAAAAATTTACTAAGTCTCTCATACTAAGCTCTAGGAGATTGTTTTAAACCGTAAAGAGTTTTAGTTAGTTTGTAAATATGATTTGAAAATTTTTGATTTTCAAAATCGGGAGATTGTTCAGCATAAACTTCTTTATTTAAGAAATCATTTAAGAAGCACTCTTCACATTCATTTGAAAAAGTTTAAAGTTTTTAAAACAAGCAAAAGTTAAAAGGATTCAAATAGCTTCTAATCTAGCCATGGGAGTATAAGTCTCATCATAGTCTATTCCTTCCTCTTGGGTATTGTCTTGAGCAATAAACCTAGCTTTATTTCTAATAATATTTTCATGCTCATCTAGCTTGTTTCTAAACACCCATTTTGTGTTGATGATGGAATGAACTCTAGGTCTAGGAACTAAGTCCCACATTTGGTTGCTTTAGAACTGATTTAGTTCCTCTTGCATTGCCATTATCCAATCCTCATCCACTGATGCATCATCTACTTTGCTTGACTTTAAGTGAGACACAAATGCAAGGTTTTGCATTTCCTCAAGATTTTGAGGAACCTCTCTAGATGCCCTCCTAGTTCTAATTTTTTGAGAGGGATCACCAATGATCAATTCTCTAGGATGATGAGATGCATACTTCTAAGCCTTTAGAAGCTCTCTATAATGAGTCTCTATATGCTCTTCATGCTTCTCACTAGGATTCTCACTCAACCTCAAGTTATTCAACTTATTTGACACATCTAATTCATTAATCTTCTCTTTAGCAAGCATTTTCATCATTTCAGGTTCTAATTCATCAAATATAATATGCATAGACTCTTCCACAAACTAAGTTCTCTTGTTATACACTCTATATGCTTTGCTCCTAGATGAATAACCCAAAAAAATGCCCATATTTGTCTTAGGCTTAAATTTTCCAATATTGTCTTTGGTGTTGAAGATGTAGCAAGTATATCTAAAGACTTTAAAGTGTTTAATTTTGGATTTCCTTTGATATACCAACTCATAAAGAGTTTTACCTAAGAATTTTCTAATCAACACTCTATTAGAAATATGATAAGCTGTGCTAATTGCCTCAACCCAAAAGTATTGAGGTAGCTCGTATTCATGAGCATGGTTCTACCCATCTCTCGTAATGTTTTATTTTTCCTCTCAGCTACCCCATTTTACTGTGGTGTTCTAGGTATAGAAAAATTATGTGTGATCCCAAACTCATCACAAAAAGCCTCAAATTTATGATTCACAAACTCACAACCTTAGTCACTTCTAATGTTCATCAAATGATAACCAAGTTCTTCTCAATTCTTTTAGAAAACTTTTTAAATGCATCGAATATATCACTTTTGTTTTTTAAGAAGAGCACCCAAGTGAACCTAGAATAGTCATCCACAATGACATGTGCATAATATTTTCCACCAAGTGATGCAACTCTATTTGGACTGAAAAGATCCATATGAATGAGTTCAAAGGGTTTGGATGTGGAAATGGTATTCTTGGGCTTAAATGAGCTTCTCACTTATTTCCCTCTTTGACATGGTTCACATGTCTTGTCCTTAGCAAACTTGAGGTTAGGAAGGTCCTCTAACATATCATGCTTAGCTAACTTCCTAATAAGATCCATGCTACAATACCCTAACCTTCTATGCCACAACCAATAATCATCACACATCACTTGCAAGCACACAAAAGATTTAACAATCATTTTATCCAATTCAATCACATAAACATCTCTTGTCCTAGAAGCATGCAATATTATATTACCAACATCATAAAAAATGTCACAGGCATTTTTCAGAAATCTAACATTATATCCAACATCACACAACTGAGATATGCTAAGCAGATTGTATTTCATCTACTAGCAATACATCAGATATTTTGATATTGTTTACCTCAATTTTGTTGATTCTAACAACCTTGCCACTGCCGCTATCTCCGAAGATCACATCTTTTCCCTTCTTCTTTGAGAGATGCACGAATAGATGCTTGTTGTCGATCATGTGTCTTGAGCAGCCACTGTCAAGAAATCACTTTACTTCTTTTGAAGAATTTTTCTCATTCTGCCCTTGCATAACAATTATTTATTTACTTTGGTACCCATTTAACTTCGGGTCCATAAAAGTTAATCCTATATTTGGGAGCATCAACACCAACTTTAGAACCTTTGGGAACCCAAATTAATTTCAAACCCCTATAGATTTTGTTTATTATGGAACATTTATTGATGTGGTGTGCTCTTCTACCACAGTAATGACAAGCAACAAAAGAATTCTTTTGACTTGATACTTTTACAAAGTAGTTCGAGTAGGATTTCTGCTTAGCACTCGGTTTATAACATATTCCTGCTTTATCAAAAATCATTCTTTGACTTCTAAGCAGTTTATCTAGAGCATCCTTTTCCAAGGTAAATTTTGCTAAGATTCTTTTTAGCTTGCTGATCTCCTCATTCAGTTCTTTATTCTTAGCCTTTTCTACATTTATTTCTATATCACATTTACATACTTGTTCCTTTGATTTTAACAAATCATTTTCCTTTGTTAGCATACAATATTTTTGTTTGTTCTCTTTGTATTTAACACAAAGTTTTCAAAGTCAGAATTTAGTTCCTCATATAAGTCCAGCAATTCATCATGCAATAATTCATCATCACTGTCAGAACATGTACCATAATAATCAGGGAAGGATTTAGAAAGTACCTTATCATCCTTTTTGGCCATAAGGCAAAAGTTGGCATGCTCAACTTCTGATGCAGAAGAGCTCTCTTCTTCTGATGACTCATCCCACGTCACTTTCATAGCTTTCTTCTTCTTCCAATCCTTTTTGTTCTTTCTTGTAGGATACTTTGGTTTTGTGTGTCCTGGTTTCTTGCTCTTGTAGCAGATGATTTGCTTTTCCTTTTCTTTTTCTATATCCTTCTTCAATTTTTCTGGTTTTTCTCCTTTTTGGAATTCTCTTGTTCTCTAGTTCTTTCTTCTGGATTTATCTTTATCGAACATTTTCTTTATTTCCTAGCCATTAGTAGGAACCCATCCTCTTCTGAAGAGTTTTCTGTGCTATCTTCTTCCTTTTTCTCTTTTGTGCTATTGAGAGCAATGTTCTTCTTTCCACTTTCTCTATCATCTTGCTCGCTCCTATTCGCTTTCAACTTGTATGTCATCAAGGAACCCAACAATTGTTTAAGAGGAAGCTTGCTGAGGTCGTGTGGCTCTCTTATGAATGTCACTTTTGCCTCCCATGTCTTTGGCAGACTCCTCAGAATTTTGTTTACAAGTCTATGTTTGAATAAAACCTGCCAAGAGATTTTAAGCCATTCATTATATTAGTAAAACGAGTGAACATATCTTTAATTGACTCATAACTTTTTATTTTGAAAAGTTCATAGTCATGCACAAGCATGCTTATTTTAGAGTCTCTAACTCTACTGGTCCCTTCATAGGTAACCTCAAGCATGTCCCAATTTATCTTGGCTGTGTCACAACCAGACGCCCTATTATATTTCGACTTATCTAATGAGCAATAAAGCACATTGATTGCTTTACCATTTAACTGAAACTGGGCTTTCTCTTCAGTAGTCCACTCTGACTTAGGTTTCATTTTTCTCTCTCCAGAGATTTCATCTAAGGTCATGGGGGGTTTGTAACCATCCTCTCTAAAGGTGAGAATTTCAAAATCTAGAGTGCTAAGGAAGATTTGCATACACTTCTTCCAATATGCATAATCAGACCCATTGAAGAAAGGAGGTCTGTTTGTGGACTAACCTTCTATTATTTGAGGTGGAATATTTGATGAAGATGCCATATAGATCTACTACTCACAGGTATTTAATCCTATGTAATGTGAATTAAGCTCTAACACTAACTGAAGTCCTAGATAGCAAAATCCAAGAGGGGGTGAATTAGAATTTTATAATTTTTAAATAAAATTTTTAAGAGATCGTGTTATGAATGCAAAGAAGGAATGAACACACAATAATAAAATATACAAGACATAATTTTTATAGTGGTTTGACTACAAGTCTACATCTACTCTTCTCGGTTGAATCCACTCACAATGAGGATCATTATCTCCTTATTTTACGGGTTAAGAGAAACCCAAGTACAACTCCTTCTTTGAACAGGTGAAGGGCAACCACAATTACAACTTTCTTTTAAATCAGGTGAAGTGAAACCTAGTACAAATCATTCTTTCTATGGGTGAAGAGAAACTCAAATTTATATTTAAAGAATAAGAAAGAAAGGATTAAAAACTCTCTAAAAGAGTGTATATTTCAATGTGCACACTTTCTCTCACTATAATAAATACAAAGAAATATCAGAGAGAATAAAAAGAATTGCAGAAGAATGTTTTGCTTATTTTGATGATAGTACGTTTAATGCTCTTCAACCACCTTAACATCTTCAAATTTTGTTGAATTTATATTTGCAATGAATTTCTTCCAACGGCTCTATTTTACTCATTAATGAAGGTAATAAATGCTTCTGAACTAGACGTTATAGTCCTAATTTTTGTGAAGGTATCGATACATGTCTCCAGGGTATTGATATGTTTGGGTTACAGGGCTTGAGGGTATCGATACGTCGACTATGATCTTGATATGTTTTCACGTAAAAATGATGATGTCTGTCATAAACGTGTTAATACAAGCTTCAAGGTATCGATAGGTTTGAAAAACCTTCTAAGGGTATCGATACGTTTAAGTGGACTGACAGGGCGTACAAACTTTTCTGCATGAATGAGCACCTCTTCACTGCCATCGTATCGATACGTTGAACAAGGGTATGGATATGTTTACTGTGCAGAGTGAAGGTATCAAAATGTTTGAAGCAGAGCTCCGATACTCGAACTCAAAATCAGCATTGTAGCTGAAACGTGTCGATACCTTTAAGTGAGGTATCGATACGTTTAAGCCTGGATAAGCTTTCTTGACACTTTGACTTCATTTCTCACCTGAAAAACATATTTTGCCTTTCCAAAAATCAAGTGAATTATATTTGTCCTTTTAAAATTTATAGTCATCACTCACATGCATAATTCAAATTTGTTATAAATTTCAGCATCATCAAAAACCAAAAACATATGAGATCCATCATCAAAAAAACACATATAAAGTTTATCAAAAATCATTTTGGAGCCATCATGCGCATCTTGAGTTATATCTTGAAGTCATAGAAAGGTGTTTATCTTCCGATGATTGTCTATTAAAGAGAGTAGTTGTGAGTATCACAAGTTATAGAAAATTACTTTACCCGAAGGGGAAACTTAATGGCTTTAGGACAGTGTTATTGAGTGTGCATCTTAAATACTAAAGCTAAGTGTTTTATCTTCATTATTTATTCTTTATTTTTCTATATATATTTTGTTTGAAATTTTTATGTGACATTTTATTTTTCTAATTAGAAATATTTTGATTATTTTATCTAATAGGGATAATTTTGTTATTTTTATAAAACACATCTTCCTTTCTAGAATCTTTTTCTCTTCTAAAATCTTAATGATATTTTTGTAGTTACTTAGGGCATATATATATTGTGAAAATAGGAAAAAATGTTCATTTTCTCTCCTAGCTCTCTTCTTCCTTGATTTATGTCCTCTCAACTCTCTGTTCGCTGCCTTTTTCTTTTCCTTTTGATTCATTATTTTTTCCATCGATTAAACTTCAATTTTTCACATAAAATCATAATGAAATAACACCCTTTTCATCATACAAGCATCATTTCGTTGATTTAGCCAAGAAACTGACTCGAGAGAGATTGAGATTTGGTACTCTATTTGGGATTTTCTATAACTGATAACAATCAAAACTTGTTAGGACTGTAATCAACCTAAATCACTTCAATCATTAATTTCATATTTGATCAAATATATAAATTAAGGTTTACTGTACCGTTAGGATTTTTATAAATTTATGTTCGATTTTGATAAATTGACCTAAATTATGTTATTTAGAGCGTAAAATGAGTAAATATAATATTGATTATAGAAAATTAGAATTCAAATTAATAGAGACTATATGAGGCAATAGGTTTAGAGGTTTGAATTTGAATTAATAGAAAATGTTGAATTATGAATGGCCATAGGATTTTATTCTTGGATATTGGATAAATGGCTAGAACTGGAGTTAATTTCAATGATTAGATGTTGATTAGGGAATCGGGATTAGTAACAGTATTTATGACATATAATAACATAATGATTGTTTTAGAGTTAAATATTAATGTAATCATTAATATGATACAGTTAGGATTTGATTGGGAAATAGAGGAACCTAGACAAAGTGAGGGATTATAGGGAATGCATACCCTTTCTACGTGTGAGTGGGCTTTGAATTACTTTTTATTTCTTTTAAAATGTTTTATAAAACCTAAATGCTTTCAATGTTTAAAAAGTTAGATATTTGTTTTATATTTTATATTTTAAATAGATACTTGTATTATATTTTATTTCTTTTATAAATGAATAAAATGGCTTGTGTGATATTGTTTTATACATGAGGCCTTAGAGGCCAAGTTTGAATTTGAAATATAATTGTTTTATGATTCTATTTTTATATTATTTATTTTAAGATTATAAAATGATAATGGCTTTTCAAATGATTATTAATTATATGAGGAATATAAAATGTATGAATTTTGATTTGGATTTAATGACGATTATTGTTATAATATTATGTCCAGTGAAGGCTAAGTATAATTTTTATTATATTGTGTTTGATTTGCTTTTGATGATCATTGCTTTGGATTTGATAATATATATATATATATATATATATATGGTGATATAGTTGAGGAAGCCACAGTCAAAGAGGTCAAAATTGTAGCTAAAAAGAAAGTAGCCTAAAGAGAACCTAAGTAGAGATCATCGAAGTGATCCAATGCTCGGCCCATATATATGAAAGTGGAAAAATAAGAGTAAGTATATTAATGTACACTCAGTAGTATATATAAAATATATATACACACAAATAAGAAAACATTTTTAAGAAAGAAATTAGAAAACGCTTTTTGATTCTAAAACTATAGTATATTTCTCATCTTAAACTCCTTGGATCTAGCTATGTTTTCTGGGTAATCACTCTGATAAGGAGTAATCTCAAGCTGTTAGTGATTATTCTCAAAACATAGTCAATGATCTATATAAAAATATAAAGTAGTTTAAATGTATTTATAATAAAATGATAAGTAGGTTTTTATCAAACAAGCTAAGCCCATCATTGACTTGACTTTGAGTAGTATGTGAATTCTGACAAGATTGTCTTCTACGTTTTCGTCCTAGCAGGCTACTTTATTACAATTAAGGTCATCACCTCCCTTATACTAGCCTGGCCAAAGTATAGCTCATCACGTATGTCCATTACTTCGGTCTATACCTAGACTACTAATAACTCTATAGTTACAGTTCTAACCTGCTCAACCTTAATGTCATAAAATAAATCACATCATCGTATACAAATAAATAAAAAGTCTCATGCATCATAAAATCATATATTATCAATTATCTCATTTTAAACAAATCACCATATCACAATCTGGGCTCCTAGCCTAATATACAAATCATCATAAAACATAGGCCATTACTTATTTGTTTGAAAAAACATAAAATCTAAAATCATTATCTAACATACTAAAATATTCAAAATATGTAAATTTAAAATATTTTAAAATGGTTTAAAAGAAAGTTGTAAAAGGTAATCCGCTATTATATAGAGAGGGTGTACACTCTTATTATTTCTCACTTTGCTCGAGTTTTTTTTCTAGCTTGACTTCCGCCTAAATCGTATATATAACAATATTTTCGTTAATATCCATATCCAAATAATATCTACTTGACTTATATGCATAATTATAAATCCTAATTAGGGTTTTCTTTAGTCGACACTTATTTATTTAAGACATATATCATTTTCTGGATATTTAACCGATTTCTAACAATGAAATCCGATGACCACTTTATAATTCAATATTTATCAATGATTTAAATTTAATTCGACTTCCTAACTATTGCCACATTTAATCCCTATATACCAATTTCTAATTTCTCACAATTCAACCTCTAATATATTTATTCTACATTTTAATAACATAATTTAAATCAATTTCACCAAAACCAATCCTATTTTCCAAAATTCTCTCTATAAATAGTAAACCCAAATTATGAATTCAAACCATTATGAAATAAGCACTGAAATTAGACTAGAATCCTTATCAAAATGTTATTTTCAATATTATGAAGCTTTAATTCCTTCCAATCTTCAAAAATTTCCAACTTTATGAAAACCTTAATTTCTCTTCTTTTTTATTTTTATCTCAAATTGTTGCAATGAAACTTGTAATATGTTAAGGAGGTTGATTTTTAATGTTTTTGGGTGAGAAATTTGAGTTTAATTGGCAGGATTAAAAGAAATCTAGTGAGAGAAAAGTAAAAATTGTAGAAAGAGAGGAAGAGAAGAAGACAACATTGGAAAATAAGGGGCAAAGAGATTTTGGCCGCTATTTATAATATAAGACAAAATTATCAAAATACCCGAAGTGTATAAAGAGTAAAAGGTCTTAGAAAATGGGAAAAACATCTTTTCACCAATTTCAATCGACCATTCCTCCTCCTTTGATCAATCGTTCTTTGTCTTCAGTCAATTGATATGTTCTCTTCGACTGACTGAAGTTTGCAAGGTTTTTGTCTCTTCGCATTTGTCATATCTTCGATTGATCATTCAACTTTCTTTAGTCGACCATTTAACCCCCTTCGATCGATCATTCTACTCCTTTCGATTGACCAAAGTTTTCAAGTATTCTGTACCAAAATTTAGCATGACTTTAATCGATTAAAACAAACCCTTTGATTGACCGAAGTTTATAAATTTTCTACTCCCTTTATCTTCCGACTCTATGTTCTTCCTCGTTCGCTGTTCATTTTTACTCTGATTTCTTTTTATTTGATCATTTCTTTGCATCTTTGAATATTGAAAATCCACCGACCAATTACTAGTCTTGATTAGCAAAAAATTCGTTCTAAATATTAAGTGCGAGTCAAAACCTAAAATAAAATTTCCTCAATCTTAATCATTTTTCCTTAAATTCTTTCCAAATTATATACTTAGCTTTATTATAATATGGACAATTTATTAACTATACCTGAACATGCATTCTATAAAAATAACAAAAATATCTTTATAATATAAAATAACTAAAATACCCTTGATTATAGATATGGGGTGTTATAATTTAATCGATTTTTATCATTGAATCCTATGGCCAAGCTCTTAATGACATACATTCATTAACTTTGAGCTCAATCCGATATTCAATTTACTGTCCATTACTAACTATACTAAATCAAATCTACTTCTTTACAAAATAATCTCTAAATTACTAATTCTAATAAATAAACATTAATTCTTATCTTAATTAGTTATAATTATATAAAATTTCAATAGTAAAACCCTAATTTGTACAATGAGTTACCCACTACCAATTTAATTTCCATCAATCTGTTAGTGTATGTCCTAGAAACCATTCGTATTATCGGTTTCAAGGCTAGTGATCTTATATAAATATTAGACTATGAATGAAAATATTGTTCTTTATTCACATACATTAACTGTTTCCTTTATATTGACATGCTCATATACAAAGAATGTATGTAAATTGTCCAGATATTTTCGAATTGTTAAATAAAATTATCAAATTATTTCTTACGTACGTAATATAAATTGGATAACTATATCACATAGTAAGCGTACTAGTTACCACCTAATGATATCATATAGTGATATATATAGGTTGACAATATGGGTATTTTCATAAGCACATTAGTATGGATATATAGTTGATAAACTATTTATTGAACAGGGCTATATATGGACAAATCATATGGTATACATGTAGTCAATGATTTATCAATAGATTGTAATAGTGTACGATGTAATCCTTAGACCTGAGACGTTTAAAATCAGACTCTGTATGGATGGGTATATTTCATATGGTGTATACGTATAGGGCTAATCACGTCTTATAAAAAAACCAATTTGGGTATGCTTTGTTCATATAGATGTTCAGTTGACAGTCAAAATAGGATCTGTTGACTCGACGCTATAGATTGAGAGTTTTTGTTGACTTTGGCTGAGTTGAGTTCCTAAACGAATGTCGAAATGATGTGCAGATTTTAAGTCTCTGGCCAGAGCAATCATGACATATGATCAAAGATTCGTATAGACATCGAAATTAAGGTTTTGACAAACCATGAACCCTTACTCGATCTGGATATGACAACGGAGGGATATTATCCATATGTTATGTGTAATCATTGGAGGTTTGATGAAGACACTTCTTCATCGTGACTTAGGGACTATAGTGTATAGCTCAACACTAACCATAGTCGTTGAGTATCGAAATGTTCGAGATCAAAATATTCGGAGTCGAAGTATTCGCCATTAGCTCACGGCTGAGTCACGATGAACCTTCACAGTCCACCCAAATCTTCGAGCATTCTCATAAAGGAGGAGAAGATAAAATTTTATCTAGAGAGGGCTAACGACCTCATGATAAGAAGAAATACTGAAATAAATACGTATAATCGTTATATATATTTATTATTCTTTAAAGTGTTAAAGAAATGATGTATTGATATCACAAAGTAATTTAATGTAAATTACATGATCCAAAATGATAATATTAATTATCAAACATGTTAAAATGTGATTCTAAGGTAAAATAGTAAAAACTAGATTAAATTATTAATTTAGTACAAAATGACCATTTTGCCCCTATGTGATAAAAATGTGTAATTTATTGTAAATTACATATTCAAATTTGATAATTATAATTATCAAACATATTAAAATATAATTTTAATAGAAAATAGTAAATTCTAAATTAAAGTGTTTAATTTAAAAATAAATTATCATTTTACCCTTATGCATAATGTTGAACAAGGGCATTATGGTAAATGTACCATAACTTTGAGTTTACGAAAATTCAAAATATATATTAATATTTCTAATTATCAAATTCTTTAATGGTTAGAAAATTTGACAAGTGTTAGAATTTATGTGGATAATATTTTGACACTTTGCGTTTAATATATATATTTCCATAAATTAATGAAATTAATTTTTAATTAATTTTTTTCTTGGTCAAAGATTACATGTAGAAGTTTGACTTGAGCTCAGCCATGGAAAATGAGCTTGGTTGTATCATATTAGTGCCCCATTATTTTATAATAGATTATTGCATAATTATTGAATTATAAAAATGGGGAAAATAAGTTAAATTCACAATTTTTGGGTCCTTCTTCCTCCTTGAACGTGGGAAATCATGGGAGTAAGCTTGAGGAGGGTTTTAAGTGAAGAGAGCTCATGGTTTTGAGCTTTAACTTCATCAAATCAAAAGGCTTGCAAGGTATGCACTTAAACCTCTCCTTTAACATCATTTTGGTACCCTTTCTTTGTCATTGATATGCATTGATTTAGGGCAAGTTTCTTAAGAAGAAAACTTTCATTTATGCATGTTTTAGGCCTTTAAAAACCATCAAAAGGTATCAGACCATGTTTGGTTGATGGCATGAATGATTTTTTGCTTGGTGTTTTGGTGAAACCCTAAATGGATGTCATTTGGGGGAGCTTGGTGTCAACTTGTATTCTATGATGGAGAATTATTTTCCATCAATTCCATTGTGTTTCTAAGACATGTTATATGATAAATGAAGCTTAGGAATGGTTGTGGTAGTTGAAAATTTGAGAAAGTTGAGTTTTGAACTCAACTAGGTGCCATTTGGGCACTATGTTTCACCATTAAGTTTGTCAAGGGTTTTTGTGTATCAAATGAGCTTGGTGATGTATTTTGGTATTTTTCCCAAGTATTTGGATGTGTTATGAAGTGATTTGTGGCTTGGTTTTGGTTTGAAATCTTTTTGAATTAAAGAGAAAAAATGCCAAAGTTTTGGGTGCAAAGGGATCGAGCCCTTGGAAAATTTCGGTCAGGCTTATGGCCATAGCTGGTGCAAACGTGTGTATCACACTTCGCCCACACCAACGGGCCAGCCCACACTAGCTGATTCCCACTGTGCGCGACCATACATATTTTTTATTACAAACCCCAAATGTTGTGTAATCGGACTTCGAACATATCACGACTTGCGTTTTGAGTGATATTGATCACTTTTTAGTGCATTTTATTGAAAACAACACATCGATCTTTCTCAGTGGAAAAATTAAAATTATAAAAATATTGATTATTTGATAATTTATTAAATAATTTTGTGTATTTTTAGTTCAAATATTGAATGTCAAATATTTATTTTGTTTGTTCAAATGTTGAATAAATTAAATGAATATTAAATTATTTATT